>APFE031388276.1:42415-98635 GCA_000404065.3 Pinus taeda | reverse complement strand
TGACGTGAACTCATATTTATTAAACTTTAATAGTATTAAAGACATTATAAACTTTAATACATGTGACGTGAATTCTTATTTATTTAGAAGATATTTTAAAGTTTAAAAAGTAAGTTTATATTTTAATCAATTTTAATTCCTTTTCAAGTTTAAACGTAACTTTTCTAAAATAAGTATAAGTTTAATAATTTGTTTAATATAATTAATTGTAACTTAGTGTTTAAATATTTATAAATGATGCATTAATTATATTATGATTAATTTAATAATTATTTTTAAAGCATTAAATTGGAGTTATATATTTAAAAATTCACATATGTTTTTTTATTTTTATATAAATTTAATTAATATTTATAATGATACTTAGGAATTACTTATATAATAATTATTCATGTTATTAAAAATTACATATTTGAAATTTGTTTTAAGTTTATATTTATATAAATTTAATTTTAAAAATTATAAAATATTTTATATTTTCTTGTACTTGCCGTTTCCAGATCCTGGCTTTTCAAAAAACTAGCGGATCCGTATCCGAATCCGTATCCGTATCCGTATCCGTATCCGTATCCTGGTAACTTAGCTTCTTCCTCTTACTCTTTGGCTTTCCTCGGCTTCCAATAGATTTCGTCCTTGGTTCCACTATTTCTATTACGTCTGTATTTAATCCTTGGATCCTCCATGAGCAGTATTAAGATCAATGGGCATCAATAGGCAAAATCATGTATTAAAGAATTTGCCATCACAAACACTACTACATTGACATCAATGACAACCTAGATTAACAGAATGTAGACATTGCAGCACTTAGAAAACAGCTTAAATTGCCTTCTACAGAAGATCCATTAGCAAAAGAGATTGAAGAAAGTGAACAGCATAAGGAAGACATGCTCAAACTAATCATTGAGCAAAATATACAGATGAAGGAGATGGAGGAACATATTAAGAAACTCCTTAAAGAAAAAGAAGAGGCCGCACAGTTAATTACAGCTCCAATGACATCCATACCCATCACAGTGGCAGATACAACAGAAGATTTGACATCAACACCTGAAGATTTAAATAAAGTTGTGCAGGACTTGTCTCTTCAGAGATAGGAAAATGACAGTCTCTAGCAAAAGCTCAAACATGTAGAAGCTCAAAAGATTAAAACTGATTCCCTTTTGGTTGAAGAAATGCATATATCTCACCAACTGACCAAGAAGATTGACCAATTGGAAAATCAGTCATTAATGGCTCACACCTTGGCCCAAGCCAAGGAAAGGATCTGGGTAGATATCAATCATGCCATAACTAAGGTTTGGTCATCTATCCAGATTATATTTGAGCAAGAAGAGTTAATCGATAGATGCAGAACAGCGATTAAGCAGGCTAGAACAGCGTTAGGACAAAAACCAGTAGAGGCCACTACCATGATCAGAATCTTGAATTTAAAGACCAGGTCAGAGTTGGAACAGATTCAGATTGCAGACAGAACAGAGACCATTCTAGAGATCAAAAAGGTGTTACAGAAGAGAAATTTAATGACCCAACAAGAAACCAAGTCTCAAACTCTGGAAAATATGGTCCAGAGATTTCACACTAAATTCAATTTGCTAAATCAAAGAGGACTGCCAAGGCTAGTAGCACCAAATGAGAGACTTATCAGCTTGGAAGATTACTGTGAGAAGCTTTACAGCAATGCCACAGATACATCAAAGTTTGCAGGCATTAAGGGGCATGTCACATGGAAAGCATTTATTGAAGCATTAGAGTTTGATTTAACCATCAAACATGAAATCAAGCATATCTGCATCAACAAGCCCACTTTCAAGAAGTATACTGAGGTAGATGAGGTATATAGAAAGCTAATAAATCTTTCTATACCAACTGATGAAAGATGGGATGAATTATGTGATACCATCGAGTAAAAAGATTTATCTCCAACAGATAGACAGCAAGACAACATTTTGGGGGCCAAGTCATCAACAACTTCCTTGAAGATAGTGCCAACATCTCAACAATTTAAGCAGTTCTATATTTTTGTACTATTTTTGTAAATTAGTTTAGATGCTTCTAGAAATCTTATATTATTGTATAAATAAATAGTAACTCAATGTATTAAGGGTTGAGAAATTTCATGAGTTTTTCTATACTAGAATTGTATCAGATTGAATTCACTTCACATTAATGAAAGGATTCTGGATTTGCTTCAAACAGCTTGTTTCTTTGTGTGTTTGTCTTCATGTTTTCACTTCATTTTTTGTTATTCTACATGTATTCAAGTTTTGTGAAGATAATTGGGTAAGAGAAAACCGAATATCAGTCTATCTTAAAGCCCCATGAAGTTATAATCTATTTTAGGGAATAGTTTATTGGATTGTTAGTCTTTATAAGCTCCTCTACATTTATAAATTGTCAACCATCTTCATAAGGTTAAATACATTTTGTTGGGTTGTAAACATTCTTTACTTGCATGCTTCCATATGATTAACTAAAATTCAGTCTGGATATTTAGGAAATCATAGATTCTTTCAATTCTGCCGTTCCATGCACTATAAATCAAATCATTGTTTAGAGGTAAAGAATCATCCCTTTCATAGTATGCAGTATTAATAAGGTTTAAACACCCGCCTTAACCTACTCATCACATTGGTCATCCAAAAAACTTTTAAAACAAACAAAATATTTTAGATGCTCTAGCATAATTAATTAACCTAGAATTATCTTAGAGGACAACAGCTTCAACAAGGGTTCTATTTTTCCTCTCAACTACTCCATTTTCCTGAGGATTATAAGGGGCAATCAATTGTTTTCTTATGCCATGTTCTTTACAGAAATCCACAAAATGATGGTACTCATACTCCCCCCCATTATCAGACCTAAGAGTTTTAATCTTCTTATTAGTTTGATTTTCCACTAGGGCTTTAAATTTTTTGAATTTCTCAAAGGTCTCATTCTTGCTTTTCATGAAATACACCCAGTGTTTCCTAGAGAAGTCATCAATAAAAGATACATAGTACAAATAGCCACTCAAAGAAGGACAAGTCATAGGACCACATATATCTGAATGAATTAGCTCTAGGATATCTTTAGATCTATTATCATTGCTATTAAATGATTTCTTTGTATTTTTCCCAAGAAAACACCCTTTGCAAACTTCATTTTCTGAAAGTGAAATATGGGGCGAGCATCTCACCATGTGACGCAGATCTGGAAGTGCCTTGTGGAATGTGAAAAATTCTAAAGAGAAATTCTATTACTGCAACAACTGATTTATTTCACTTACTTATTATTCCCAATAAGTTATTTACGAAATCTCTTCAGAAAATATTAAAATAATTTCTACTGTAGATATCACATCATTATACAGAAATAAACATATGCACAAGAATCAATCACATCAACACAGTTATTTTTGGACAATTGTCCCCAGAAAAACCCAATGCAGAAAAATTGGTGCAGCAGAGGAGGGATTTTATTAATCTTCAACAGCAATCGCTTTTACAGAAAAATTTACATAGACACTGGGAGAGAACACCTGAGACTTGTCTCCGAGACTTTCTGACACCCTGGAGAGTTTCCTTTCTCTACTGTGTTAGCCCTGTGTCATTCTGATTGGCTCTGCATAGCTCTGATCCATCTCTGTGTCATCCCTGCGTCTCACTGATCTGTGTCTTCCTCTGCGTTGTCTCTTAGAATCCCTGCGTCACTTCTTTTGAGCTCCCCAGACTGCTACTTATCCCCCTCTTCTCCACCCTGCAACTCTCCCTCTAAAATCGATCTCCTTCTCTTTGAGAATCGATTTTCCTTGAGATACTGAGTATCTACTAGTGTGTCTCCCAATGACCCTCAAGTCTTCTCTTATACTTTTCATGTTGATGAATCAACGGCCGAGATTAAGTCCCTAATCAACAGCTAAGATTAAAATAGACTTGATCCTCATCTCTTAGAAGCTTCTCATCCTTATCTTTATTAATACCCATTAATATTTTTATTTTCCTCAGTTTAGAATTAGGAACCCATTAAAAATGTTAATTTTTTTAATAACTCCTCATCTGGATGGAATTTCTCAAAACGATTTAAGGGTCTTGGAGATTTCACGTGCTTTAGCCTCTCCTCCAAATTTCAACGCTAGAGTACATCCGATGCTACCACAAATCAACACTCCCTCTTAGCGAGGAATGTGCTTTAGTAATGCTCCACTACTGAACATCACACTGATCCTTCCGCACCAGTACCTGTGTTGATGCTTGGCCTACTGCCTTACATCATCTGCACTGCTACTTCCTGTACTGTTGCCCATGACACTGCCATTGCCATTGCTAAATCTGTACTGTAGCTCCCTCTCAATCTGCTACATCATGCTCCCATAGCACTGTCACTGCTAACTACTGCACTGCAACTTTTGATACTTATCCATTTCTATTACTGAAATGGATTCTTCACCATCCCCATCTTCTCCCTGAAATAAACGAACTTTGTTCTTCCTAGGGCCTTGGTGAGAATGTCCACCACCTGTTCTCCTGTAGGAGTGTAGCTCAACTGTACAGCTCCTCTTTGGACACAGTGTCTGACAAAGTGACACTTGATATCAATATGCTTTGACCGATCATGAAACACTGGATTCTCAGAGAGCTTGATGCAACTCTGATTATCGCACATGATCCTGGTCGCATCCATCCTTCTATTGAATAGGTTCACAAGCAATTTTCTGAGCCATATGGCTTCGCACGAAGTTATGCTCGTGGCCATATATTCTGCTTCAGCTGAGCTCAGAGCTACGGATTTTTGTTTCCTACTTCACCAGGAAGTCATCCCTAATCCAATATTGAAACAGTACCCAGAGGTACTTTTCCGATCTACTGAACTTCCAACCCAATCTGCGTTAGTGAACCCACTCAGCCTAATGTCATTTCCTCCTATGTACAATAGTCCATGCTCGATTGTTCCTTGTATATACCTAATAACATGTTTGGTTGCTGCCCAATGCGCCCTCTTAGGTTCCACCATGAACTGAATGAGGGTGTTGACAACGTAACAAATTTCTAGCCTGGTATTGACCAGATACAACAGGGATCCTATGAGTTGCCTGTACAAGGTGGGGTCAACATCTTTGTATTTTGATGCATCAATCTTCTTCCAATTGGTGATCAATGGAGTGGCCATAGGCCTACATTCTTGCATCATGAATCTCTTCACGATTTCTGTAGCATATCTCCCTTGTCCAAGGAAGATCTCACCCTTCTGCTGCCAAACTTCCAACCCCAGGAAATAGTGCATCTATCCCAAATCCTTCATGTCGAATTATGTGGCTAGATTCTTCTTGCAGTCCTTGATGAGCGTGGGTGATCCTGTCAGGAAGAGATCATCCACACATAATGCTAAGACTAGAGGCTCATTCTCTACAACCAGATAGTAGAGATTGGGATCTGAATCACTCTTGACGAATCCCATCTTCTGCAAGTATCCATCAATTCAACCATACCATGATCTAGGTGCCTATTTGAGCCCATACAAGGCTTTCTTCAATCTGCATACATGAGATTTCTTCTCATGTATCTCAAAGCCTTCAGGTTGTTCAATGTATACTTCCTTTTCTATTACCCCATTCAAGAATGTCACCTTGACATCCATCTGATGAATCTCTCAACCCATCTGTGCTGCAAGAGATATCATGGTTCTAATAGATGTATACCTGGCTACTGGGACAAAGGTCTCCTCCTTCTGAGCATACCCCTTAGCCACAAACCTGGCTTTGTATTTTTCCACACTGCCGTCTACAACATATTTGATCTTGTAGATCCATCTCGAACCTACCACTGATCTATCCTGAGGCCTGGGCACCACTTCCCAAACATCATTCACCATTATAGAACTATATTCCTCCACCATCGCATCCACCCATACTTGATGTTGAACGGCCTCCTAAAACCTCGAGGGTTCCCCAACCTGAACTACTAAGGCCTGGTATCTATCTGGTTGCTTTTGCTCCCTTTTATTGTTCTTGGGTGCACCAATGAATTCTTCTGCATCCCGTAGAATCTGTCGAAGTTCCCAACTCATTCTTCCTCTGGTAGTAGGCTCATCTATCAGCTCTTCCTCTTCCTATGATTCCTCTTGTTCTGAAGGAGAAGACCAACGGCTGACCAACGGCTCATCTTTTCACTGCTCTTCGGAAGGCATTTCTCGAGATTTTCTGAAAGCTCTATCCTCCATGAACTTTACATCTCGCCGAACTACTACTTTCCTGCTCCCTGCAAGATAGACTCTATATGCCTTAGCATTCTCACTATATCCAACAAGATATCATTTCTCTACAGTTTGATCTAACTTCTTCCTCTTCTCCTCGAGTATACGGAAATATGTTGAACTCCCAAATATCCTGAAATGACTGACTTCAGGTGTCTTCCCGGTGAAGACCTTCTCCAAAGTAATCTTGCCCAATGCCCTATGCGGAGTTCTATTCTGGACATAGACTATCGTGTTGCATGCTTCTGCCCACAGGAATTTTGGCGTATCCTGATCATACATCATTGCCCTAGCTGCTTCCACAATAGTCCTATTCTTCCATTCTGCTACTCCATTTTGCTTCGGATTGTAGGGAGTTATCCACTCTCTTCTGATGCCTTCCCCAGCGCAAAAATCTGTGAAGTCCTTGTCAACATACTCTCCACCATTGTTTGAGCACAGCACTTTTATCTTCTTTCCTGTCAGATTCTCCACTAGAGCCTTGAACTCTTTGAATCGACCGAAAACCTCATCTTTAGTTTTCAGAAAGTAGATCCAAGTCTTCCTGGAATGGTCATCAACGAAGGTGACGAAGTATTCGGCACCACGAAGAGCCTTTGTGGTAATTTGGTGCGCAAATGTTTGAGTGTATCAATCCTAATACACTCTTGGCCCTATTTTTACTTCTTGGAAATGTTGCTTTGGCATACATGCCCAGAGCACACCCTTTGCATACATCATCTCGTTCAGTACTCAGATCTGGAACACCTGTTACAGCTTTTTGAGAATTCTTTGAGCCCCATGGTGCAAGTGTCCCATCCTTTTGTGCCATAGTTCAATCAAATCGTTGTTTCCATTACTGCCTATCAATGCCAATGGTGATTCTCACTGCAACCTATACAACATGTTACTTCTGATTCCGATCTAAACCTTCTTTTTCCAACTCGGGTGTTTGACGTATACTTTCTGCTTGATGAAGAAAACATCACAGCCCTTGCTTTGAAGTTGAGATACAGAAAGTAAGTTCATCCCAAGTCCTGGCACATGTAGCACATTGGTAGCTCGGAACCGCCCTTCTGTTTCTGTTTGAAAAACTATAGTACCTTTCCCTACTAGAGTACACTTTGCCTTATTCCCCATGGTGATCTAAAAATTCATTCATTCTTCCTGATAATCTGAAAAACATTCTCTAATTCCAGTCATATGCCAGGAAGCTCCACTATCTACATACCAAACCTCCGAGGAGGCAGAGCTTGCTACGCAAGAAACTTCTTCTTCCAATCTGGAAGCCAACATAGAATAATCATAATTTTTGTCTCTTGTGCATTTTTTTGAAAATCTACACGAGTCTCCTTGAGTGGATGCCTCTGCATCATGCTCCTGACCCATAATCGATTTTCCATTCCTGGCGCTAAATCTTTGCTCTGATACTGTGTGAAAATTTCTAAACAAAAATTCTATTATTGCAGCAATTGATTTATTTCACCTACTTATTATTCCCAATAAGTTATTTACGAAATCTCTTCAATAAATATTAAAATAAATTCTACTACAGATATCACATCATTATACAGAAATAAACATATGCACAAGAATCAATCACATCAACATAGTTATTTTTGGACAATTGTCCCCGGAAAAACCCAATGCGAGAAAACCGGTGCAGTAGAGGAGGGATTTTATTAATCTTCAGCAACAATCGTTTTTATAGAAAAATTTACATAGACACTGGGAGGGAACACCTGAGACTTTTCCCCAAGACTTTTTGACACCCTGGAGAGTTTCCCTTCTCTACTATGTCAGCGCTGCGTCACTCTGATTGGCTCTGCGCAGCTCTAGTTCCTCTCTGCATCTCACTGATCTGCGATGTCTCTCAGAGTCCCTGCATCACTTCTTCTAAGCTCCCCAGACTGCTGCTAATCCCCCTCTTCCTCCACCCTGCAACACTCCCTCTAAAATCGATCTCCTTCTCTTTGAGAATCGATTTTCCTTGAGATACCGAGTATCTGAGGGTGCATCTCCAAATGACCCTCAAGTCTTCTCTTATACTTTTCCTGTTGATGAATCAGCAGTTGAGATTAAATCCCTAATCAATGGCCAAGATTAAAACAGACTTGATCCTCGTCTCTTAGAAGCTTCTCATCCTTATCTTTATTAATACCCATTAATATTTTTTTTTCCTAAGTTTAGACTTAGGAACCCATTAAAAATATTAATTATTTTAATAACTCCTCATCCGGGTCTTGGAGATCTCACGTGCTTTAGCCTCTCTTCCAAATTTCAAGGCTAGAGCACATCTGATGCTACCACAAATCAACATGGAAAAGATGGTTGAACATCCTATGCCAAAGCTCGTTGTCACTAACAGTATTTTGAACAAGAGCTTGAATGGGATAGCCAGTGAGCTTGTAAAGTCCACCTCCACAAATTCGAATTGCTTCAGCTTCCTGGATGCCTTTTTCTTTCGGCCATAGATATGCTTGCTCATCCATAAAGGAAACTTTGAAGCCTTTCTTTTCCAAGGTAGATACTGAAAGAAGGTTCTTCTTCATGTCTGATAGATGTAAAACATCATTAAGATGTAAGATAGATCCTGAATCTAGCTGTAAGGATATGGATCCCAACTCCAATAATCTCATGATCGAAGTCATCTCCTAATTCCACCTG
The DNA here is from genome assembly GCA_000404065.3 of Pinus taeda. Lineage (NCBI taxonomy): Eukaryota > Viridiplantae > Streptophyta > Pinopsida > Pinales > Pinaceae > Pinus > Pinus taeda. The sequence continues at coordinate 89,758 of APFE031388276.1, read as the reverse complement.
AACACCAAATGATTTCTTCTTGTAGTTTGTAAGGATCTCTTTGTAACCTGTCATGTGGATTGAGGCACCACTATCAATCAGCCATGTGTCTCGCTTGGAAGACACCGAATCAAAGAGAGCTGAAATTCCCAATTATTCCTTCCTGCCTTCACTTTCTTGTTCATGGAAAGAACTCCTAGTCCTTCTTCTTGGATTTTCTTCTTCAGCAGTAGAAGCATATTATTTGCCTTTGTTATAATTACATCTCTTCGTGAACCTGCAATCTTTAGCCATGTGTTCCAATTTGTTGCAATTATAACATTTAATCTTTGAAATATCATAGTGTTTACCTTTATAGTGCGCTTTACCTTTCTCCTTTTGATCATCCTTGGGAGTGGAAGTCCTCTGGAAGGGTGGTCTCCTTCCTCTTTTCCTTGTTTTGGTGGCAAGTGCATGAATCTCATCCTTGGAGGTTCCTTATTTGATCATTACTTTGCCTTCTTCGACACAATCATGCCAAAGTCTCCCAAAAGTAGGTTGTTTAGCTCTTCCATTTACACTCGAAAGGAAAGTTCCCCATGAAGAAGGAAGGCCATCATAAATGGCCTGCACCAAATCATTATCTTCCACTTTGACTCCAACTACTATAAGTTGATCTCGTATCTGCTTAATCTTTGAGCAGAAATCTGCAACAGTCTCTCCCTTTTCTAGCTTTAGGAACTTTAGCTTATGTTTCAAGTATCTCCTCTGACTTGCTGCAGATTTCTCATACAGACTGGAAAGTGAATCCATACATTGTTTTGGAGTCATTGCAACTGTCATTACCCCCAAGACATTATCCTTCACAGAACCAAATATAATTCTCCTTGCTTTTGCCTAGTTTCTATCAAAAGCAGCACCCCCAGCGATGGAGGTAGGGCATTCCAGTTCAGAATTGATAAAGTGGAGCAATTCTTGCTCTTTAAGGATGTTAGTGATCCTCATCTTGCAAACATGAAAGTTGGAGGACCCTTCCAATCGGTCTTCCTTCTAAACAGCAGTGGAGGAGGAAGCCATAACTCAGCCCGCAAATAAACCTTGTGTAGATCTGGAAAAATAAGCCTCTGATCTATATGGAATCTGAATGCTGCAAGTCAGAGCTCTACACACCCTGCTCTGATACCATGTTAAAATTTTCTTAACTCAAGATGACTGTTGTCCTATGTTTCTTTATCAAATAACCCAGATCTTGAATTACTTCAAAAACAGAATTAAAATTCTGAACTTCTAGCAGTCACATGTATAGTTGAAAATATAAACAACAGAAACTAACTTTTCAAGTACACATGAAATTATGTTCTTCAAATAAGCTAATTGCAAATGATCAAAAACTTATAAGGACACCTCAAAACTGAGGTTTTCATCTTTCTAGACACTCATATTTGCTAGATTTGCTTGTTGTTCACTTAGATCTGCGCTTAAATTTACTAGATCTGCTTGTTGTTCACTTAGATCTGCACTCAAATTTGCAAGATTTGATTGTTGTTCACTTAGATCTGTTTGTTGTTCACTTAGATTTGCTAGATCTAACTGCTGGCTATGAACGTGAGTACTTTAAATTCTTTAGATTTGAATATCAACATGCATAAGTAATTGAAACAAACTGTTAAAATACTCAAACACATCAATACACAAGATTTACCCTGGGGAAACCCAATAAGGGAGAAAACCCCAGCAAAGACCTTTTTATTTTATTGCTCTTGAACAAATTTGCAAGTACAAAACCCTTCTTGAGGGTGCTACAGTATAGTTCACTGGGAGAGAGGACGACTTGAGACAAATGAAGCCTTAACTGACTTGAAACTTCTTGCATGCAGGTGCAAATGACTTAGATCAACTTGTCTTGAGCCAAAGATGTCAGATCTGAAGCAACCCGGACTAGATCTGAGCTTGTATGAAGTTCAGATTACTTGGGCGCCCTGCAGAAAAATAGACCATATATGGGCGAAATGACTGTTGAACTTTGAATGCTTATATCTAACAGCTGAGAACTTGAAACCTTCGGCACTCAAGAGGGATAGGTGCACCTTGGAGAGTAGATGAAAAACTGCAAAAAAAGAACTTGTGTAGCGAATTGCTTTCTCTTGGTCCTTTTATCATTTCTCTTAGCTATAATGGAGCACCCAGATTTAATCTTGGATTGACAATGGATAAGCTTCATGATCCTTCTAAAAGACTCCATGGAAGAGGGGTTAACAACATAAGTTGTTCTCTCTAGACACAAGTGCACCCCCACCCCCCCACTCTTCTAATTTTACATTGACATCTTTAATATAATAATGCCTTTATAAATTTAGGCAAACTTAGGCTTTTAGCCTTTACATCATAACATTACATTATAACATCTCAACTAATCACTAGGACTAGGAGTTTACATGACAAACACTTTTACATAACTCAAGGCTTTTACATAGACATTTTATCACTCTCTCAAGCAACATGGTCCATTCACCTGCAATTACATTTAAGTACTTATGTTCAAGATAACAAAAGGAAGAAGGTCTTTTCCATGTGATCATTTAGTATGACAACTTGGACACTTGTTGGAGTACGCCTAGGAGGGGCCAGGTCCTAGGTAGTCACATCACAAGCAGCCAAGGAGTCCATCATACCAGTACTAGCTCACAGGACTTCTTCATTCGTCCTGACTCTTGCTAGACTGAGTCTTGACTGTTGCTCAAAGAGCTCACAAGACATTGCCTTCGATTTTGGACATGGCTCGCCAGACATCCACTAGCAGTTCCTTCATCCTGACTCTTGTCAAAGCTCACAAGGCTTCTACCTTTGCCTTGACTTTTGTAGTGGCTCGCGGGATTTATTGATTCTCCAAATCTTCCCTAGCTAACCTCAAGGTGGCCATTTAAGGCCTCTCATTGGAGAATGACTTCTGATGTTGTTATTTTCAGCAAGTACTAGGTGGGAATAAAGCTTCTTTTGAATGTTGAAAATTGGCACTCCAACTGAGGATAACTCCAAGTCTTCAAGCTTTGAGGAACCTACAACATCCTTAGGATCTTGCCAAGAAATTAGTAATCATGGTTGAAGCTTGCACAATGGAAATGAATAAACATGATATTCAACCAAGAAACACATGTGAATTCCAATTCCAAGAACACAAACTATCAAGAAGACAAACAACAACCAAGATTGTTTGTCTTCTCCTTTCGGTAACAATGCTCCTATTAAGGCCTAGAATACAAATCCAAAGCAATACAATTGAAACAGCACAAAGTTACCTCAGGAGAGCTCCAAGCAAACCACACAAATCACAACACCATAAGCCACTAAAGCCTTCTTTTATTAAACAATGACAGAACAATTACAAAGTAGCAGCAATTCCCCAAGCGTTCAAGCTTCAATACTCCTTCACTCAAGAGAGGATCCTTCAATTTATAACAAAAGAAGGAGAATTTCCCAATGAATTGATGACCCCAAGGTAGCCAATGAGTTCCCAAGTGTCAAGGATGAGTTGTCAAAAGAGGGTTGCGTAGAGCTCAAGAGTCCATGTGTAGGCCAAGAGGAGGGTTGTGTAGCATGGAGAAGGGAGCACATATGACCAACTGTGAAGTGAAGAGGGAGTGAACTCACACTCCACTGAATTGCCCCTCCAACTCGGCCAACTCATCAACAAAATTTGTTAGAAAATGTAAAGTGGCAACTTATTAAACTTATTTTCTTTGACCTTGATACTTGCTTGTGAATCTTAGTTATCTTCTTTATGTTCCTTTAGTTAAATCTTTTCATCAAACAATATCAAGAAGCAATAACAACAAAAGAGGACACAAATGTAGGCTCTCAGCCAGGGCAAAACCAGGGAAAACCCGGAAACTTTTCTCTTCTTAGAATGTGCTTCAAATGAGATACAAAGACCCAATCCCTAGACCAAGTACTTCTCCCAGTACCAAGTCAACTCTTCCTCAAGTTCTTCTTGAATCTGTACCAAACTGCTACACACTGCAACTTCAACCTGCCAACTACAACACTACTACTCGACCTACAACTTCGACCCTGCAGCCCTTGAATAAACCCTAATTTGGCCTCCTTCTGGGACCTTCCAAGAGCAAGACAGCTCTTACTAAGGTCAGTGAGGTCTAAACAGAGTCTCCTTCCTTCCAACTACCAGTTTCTACACTTCGTCCTATTGCAACTTCAGCCTCTTTCTGCAACCCAAAAACCTAGAATCTTGCACATGTGAGAGAAACAGAGCCCAAAGACCAAGAAATTTTGTCCTTCTTCCTTCTTCTTGACCTTCGCTCTCCTTCTTGCAAATACCAACCTATAGATTGAACTCTTTCTTGTATATCGAACTTGTAAGAAATTGTATTTCCAAATGAAGTCGAACTACTCTTTATATAGCCTTATCAAGGGGTCGAATTCCCTCCTTTAGGCCGACTTGTACTATTGGAGATTCTAGGACTTTATAGACTCAAAAATATTTCTTTTTACAATTACAAATTGCTGAGAAGGGTCTTATAAACATGATGTTGACTCTTTTGACTCATGACAATAAATCCTAAGACCTAACAAACCCTAGAAGCACGAAGAACATGTTTTTACCTAAAAGATCATCAATAATGAGCATGAAACCTGTGCTTTAATAATAATAATTTTTCTTTTTCTTTTTTCTTGTTTGTTACATAGGATACATATTGAAATGAGTACAACAATTATAAGACCAAAACTAGTTACATTTCTTAGCATTCCCTCTTAACCAGGGAGGTATTCAGAATCGTATCTAGTACAACATCATATCTGAAACTGAAAAGTTCTCAAGAAGAGTCGGATTGATAAGCCATATTGTAAGCATCATTGTCATGACCAGCACTGTCCCTGAGTCCTAACTGGACAAGCTCTACTTTAATCAAGAGCATAATGTTGGGAGGCTTTATGTGTGATCCCGCACTACCTCTCTAAGGTACATACCCCACCGGATGTCCACAAGGTATGTCCTTTTAGGACTATTCTTATCTTGGATCTCTAATCCTAAGTCCTCAAAGGACATCGATCATATTCAACCACTCTTCTCTTGGATTCCTATCCCATCCTCAAAGAGTGTTGGTCCCTTTCCTTCTTGGATGTTATATCCTCAAGGAAATCACTGATGCTTATCCAATCCTCCATCATTCTTTCTTCACCACCTAAAGAAGAGAATGCACATGTGATGTTAATCATCACTCCCTCTCGACCAGAGAGTACATCCCTATTCTCCCTTAATCTTGAGAATAGAACCTTGCTCCTTATTCACAGAGACTCCTTTTGCTCCCTCTCAAACCAGAGGAGATTCCTTCCTTCCAATAATGGAAGCCAACATGACAAGCCCCACCGCTTGTCTTTAAGAGAGTATCAGCTAATTGATCTTCATAGCCACATGGCTCCCTCTTTCTTTTGCATCACTTGTTCTCTTCTGAGGTATCATGGAGCCATCTCCACTATTTCGTTCTTGTGACAGGATCCAGGTCATCTTACTTGCTTATCACTTTCTTCTTCAATCACGAAGGCATTTCACTGAGCCTTCTTGATCTTCAATCTAATCATGAAAGTGATCTTCCTTGACCTTTAGGTTATCTTCTTGTACAACTACCCTTTCAATCCCAAGATGGACTCATCTTGACTTTACAGTTGCCAAGTACCAAATATTGAGTTCTCCATACAGTTGAACTTGCCCCAACTGTCATCACGTATTCCTACAAGATTATTTTCCCGAAAGCCAAAAATAATATGTTAGCCAAATAACCAAACCATAAATGAAATAGACTTACCTCACCATGGTGACCTTCTCGTACCATCAACATCCACATTAACCATCTCCACTTGATACTTCATGCATTAGTGTACCCAAGGATTGAACTTGATTACCAAGTTACAACTTTTCTTCTAGAGATTATACTTGGATGTTCAATTATCATCTTACATATTCTAGAGAAAGTCCTAAACTTTCATTCATCTTAAAATAAGTCAAATCCTATTTGTTTTCAAGCATCATATATCCATATACTTAAGCATATTTTATGACCAAATTTTCTTCCATAAGATTCTTTTACAAGTGAATCTTATCCAAAGTTTTATATCCAACATGCATTCCTATGTTTTCATCCGATCATCTAGCTATTTATATATATCTCACAAAGAGCCTACATCTTCACCCATCGCAACCCTTCATCCCTATTTGCCAGTATGTTTCCACATTACATAGAGTACATACTATTCTTGTCATGATGCTCTTCCCAAGGACTTTTCAAGATGATGGTCCATCACAAATCATAATGATCCATTTAAGCAAGATGACAGATCTCTAACATAATGTTAGATAATATCTAGATGAACATTATGAAAAATGGGCTAACATTATATTCTAAATGATCTCTACTAAGCAACATAATAAATTCCATACATGTTACTATCATATGCTTTTATCCTATGATGCTTATGCAAAACATATCATATAAAGAAAAATCAACATTCATAAAGAACCTAGAAGTCAATGAACCTTATTTCAGTGGCAAAGATCCTTCACTTCTTTCTTCTTTGCCTTCTTCTCAGGTTCTCCCATTGCTTCAGCTACATGAGCTTCACTTCTATCCTTTCTCTTATTGTTATGTTGATTTGGACAGTCCTTATTGTAGTGTCCAAACTCATTGCACTTGAAGCATTGCACTTTGGACATATCTTTCTTCTTGGACTTTCCAAACTTTCCTTTCTTCATCTTCTTGACTCCGGCTAGAAAGGCTTGAGACTGCTCATATGATCCAATGTCACCCTTGACCTTGATTCTTGATTCTTCCAATATGCATTGTGCCCACAACTCATCAAAGGGAGTTGAATCATTTTTGGAGTAGACACTTGTTGCAAAGTTGCTCCATTCCGGTGACAATGCATTTAGAACACATATGGTCACCTCAGAATCAGTGACGAGTTCCCCAAGTCCTTGCAAATGGTCTCTTAACTGAGAGACTCTCATGAGGAAGGATGCCATATCCTCATCCTTCGATTTCTTCATTCTATATAGCTTGTTCCATAATGACATCTTTTAACCTGTTGTACTTACAGAGTACAAGTTCACTAGCTTATCGTACATGGCCTTGTTACTCTTCATATTTGCAACAAATAGAACAAGAGAATCCTTAATTGATTCAACTATGATCCTTTGATCCCTTACTTCCCCTTTCTTGTATCTTGCTAGTTCTTGTGTCTTATCTTTCTTAGGTTTACTAATTTCTTCGGTAACATATCCCATTACATCTTGCTCTGTGAATATCAAGTCAATCCTTTTCTTCCATGCTAGATAGTTTGAAGCCCCAATGAGCTTATTGCTCCCCTTGTAGAAAGAACATGCATGACTTGAAGATTCAGCCATTATGAGATAGTGTTATACTCACTTGAATAATATCTCCAACCTTCTTGATGTCTTCAAGACCTTCGAAGAGTTCTTGATGATGCCCTTTAAAGATGTTCCTTAGGATTCCTCCACCAACAACTTCCAAGAATGATGTTTTGCAAATAGACTTCCTTTTTGTGAGATAAATACCCTCCTCACGAGATGGATATAGTTTTGATCTTCTTCAATGTAGAAACATAGATTAGAAGGTTTTTCTACCAACGAGCCTTTAACCAGATCCCTTCAAGAGACAATCTTCTTCTTTTAGGCCTTGAGAGCTTCCTATCCCTTGATCAACAGTTCTTTATCGTGTCCTTTCGGCTGCCTTCTTTGCTCACCTTAGCTCCAATACCATGTTAGAAAATGTAAAGTGGCATCTTATTAAACTTATTTTCTTTGACCTTGATACTTGCTTGTGAATCTCGATTATCTTCTTCATGTTCCTTTAGTTAGATCTTTTCATCAAACAATATCAAGAAGCAACAACAACAAAAGAGGATACAGATGTAGGCTCTCAGCCAAAGCAAAACCCCTCCAAGGGGAAAACCCGGAAACTCTTCTCTTCTTAGAATCTACTTCAAATGAGATACAAAGACCCAATCTCTAGACAAAGTCCTTCTTCGGGTACCAAGTCAGCCCTTCCTCAAGTTCTTCTTGAATCTACACCAAACTGCTACACACTGCGACTTCGACCTGCCAACTATAGCACTGCTACTCGACCTACAACTTTGGCCCTACAGCTCCTGAAGAAACCTTAATTTGACCTTCTTCTGGGACCTTCCAAAAGCAAGACAACTCTTCCTAAGGTCAATGAGGTCTAGACAGAGTTTCCTTCCTTCCATCTACCAGTTTCTGCTCTTCGTCCTACTACAACTTCAACCTCTTTCTGCAAACCAAAAACACTAGAATTTCGCGCGTGTGAGAGAGATAGAGCCCAAAGACCAAAAAATTGCATCCTTCTTCCTTCTTCTTGACCTGTGCTCTCCTGCTTGCATCTACCCAACTATAGATCGAACTCCTTCTTGTACATCGAACTTTTGAGTGAGTGTATCTCCAAATGAAGTCAAACTACTCTTTATATAGCCTTCTCAAGGGGTTGAATTCCCTCCTTTAGGCCGAATTGAGGATCCAGGGGCGACTTGTACTCTTGGAGATTCCAGGACTTTCTAAACTCAAAAATAATTGTTTTTACAATTACAAATTGCTCGGAGGGTTTTATAAACATGATGTTGACTCCTTTGACTCATTACAATAAATCCTAAGACATAACAAACCCTAGAAGCACAACGAATATGCTTTTACCTAAAACATCATCAATAATGAGCATGAAAGTCATGCTTTCATAATAATAATTTTTCTTTTTCTCTTTCTTGTTTGTTACATAGGATACATATTGAAATAAGTACAACAATTATGAAGACCAAAACTAGTTACATTTCTCAACAAACCTGACCGTACTAAATGAGGCAACTCAGCCTCCAAATCTGTGAGCTAAACTCGACCTAGTTGCACAATAACTCGTGGTGCTTAACTCGTGCTCTTGAGTGGAAGTCCAACTCACCACTTAACTCCCCCTTTAAGTGCTTAGTCACTCCTCTTAAGTGTGTGAGACCTATAGTTGACTAAGAACATGTTTGTGATATTTCCTAGTTATTAATTACCCTGATTTTTCTTGTTTTTTCCTCTTTTTTTGAGTGGAAGTGATTTTTCATGAGGAAAAATTAATATTTTGCGCCCCAAAGTGAATACTAGGATAATGAATACTCGCATGCCATATAACATTTCCTAGTGCCACTTTTTATACGTTACATAAAAATTAATTAAAAAATCCCATTCTCCGGGAAATTTTTAATTATTAAAAATCCTACTAGAACTTAATGCAATTCCGCGAGACTCAAGCTAATGCCTAGCATGGTAATATGCATTGACCTTAGACTTAGAAAAAACACTCAAGGCCCAATTATTAAGATGCACCCCAGTTTTGGAGGTTGTGAGTGAAAAATACTCATTAATTATTTATCATTGAAAAGCAAAAATAATTAATTAAGTAAAAGAAAAGCTATGGAGCAACTTCCTTAGTAACCAGGTCCCAAGGGTCTAAATCTTTACATAAGTTCATCATGCTAGTGACATTTTTTACAACTCCCCCATGGAGGTACAGAATTTGCATAGAAAAAAGAAGAGACAAAAAGATATAAGAATAGAGAGAAAAGAAGGGGCAAAATTGCCCTACTGGACTTCTTAACTTGGAAAATTTGACAAGTGCCATGTCCATTGGGCTTCTTCTTCATTTATTTGCTAGGTACATCTAGTAGGTAACAACTACCTATGCCCATCACCTAGAAAGAAGCCTTGTTCACAAATAAAGTTGCCTAGGTTGTTGAGTTTCAAGCTTCATGGCAATGGATAAAAGAGGCAATGAGAATTTTCATTTGGAAGAAAATGAATGATTTTTTATTTAAGAATGCCCAACCTACTAGATGCTTCACAAGGCTCAATAGCACATTAATTCATGCAATATGTATATGTAAATTGTTGTTCAAATGCAAAAGGTGGAAATGGATGTGGCCCACTTGGGGCAGCTCCTCAATTTATAGTGATGCACGCCATGTACCATAACTAGGGAGCTTTTTGGTGCTTCTCCATCACAAACAATTAATCCCAACAATCTCTTGAGATTCTAGGGTTGGTTATGCCATTGAATTGGTCATGGAGTTAGGAAATTTAAGGAAGAACAAACATAGTTGGTTCTCTCCACCCACACAACAAAATGATAACTTACCCACACTAGCGATGAACATTTCTGATGTTGAATATCCACCAAAACCCAACAATGATGGCTTGGAACCTAAGATGGCTAACACGGAACTCATTGTTGATGGATAAGGGCCAAACCCCAAGGAACGCAACAATCCACTACATGATATTGGGCTAATCCTCGCACTAGACTTATGTTCCCTTAAAGGTTGAGGGTCATTTGCTAGTGTTTGGTATTACGATTTGAATTGGACTTTGTTATGAATATAGTTCATATAAAAATAATAAATATAAATATAAATATATTAATAATAAATAATAATTAATTAACTAATGGTTAGTTAGTTAGTAATGAAGAGACATGTCTTAGAGACATGACCATTCATGAAAGGGCACTTGCTTAGGGTATATAAGCAGGCCCTCATTCTCATTTGTAATCATCTCATATCTTAAATCAATTCAATATACAATATACAGTTACATGTCTTATAATGGACATTTACGTTTTTGAAGTATTTTAAAGATTTCCACTGCGTATACGAACCTTGTTCGTTACATTGGTATCAGAGCCACGTTGGTTGACCACCAGGCCTTTGGCCATCAACCTTGTGTTGTGTAACTGAAGCATTTTGCTTAGAGTTTGGAGATTCTCCATATCGCCATTTAGGCCTTTGGCCCCAAAAAATTAAATAAAGAATAAAAATAAAAAAACAAGGCCTTTGGCCATTGACATTTCAATTATTCTAGTAAAAAAAATATAGTCAAATGAAATTTTGAAGGAGAACATTCATATATATAAAAATGTTCTACATTATTGATAAAAAGTGCATGATAAAGTCAAAAGCTAATCTTTCCAAATATCTTTAAAACTATATGTAAGAGAAAGAAGAGTAGAAAAGATTATCTTGATTCTTCATTAAGTACTTTACAAGCTCGTGGTTTTAGCAACCTATGGTATTTTCAAGGTAAAAGAAAAACAAAAGGAATACAAAATCTCTTTATGTGAATGGTAAGTTTTACTTTTACATGGAGAAAATTAACCAAGCCAAAGGCACGTAAGTGACATATTTTATATTATACCCCAAAGAGGAAAATAGACACGTTTCACTAGAAGTGTAACTTTTCAAAAAGAAAAAAAAATTATAAATATATAGAACAAAAAAAAAAGAGTTTAAGAAAAAAATAATAATAATTATAATTATAAACAATACTTTTATAAAAGTATTAAAAAGAGTAATATTCATTTAAGTTTAAATATTGTGGTACAAAAGGTGAAGAAGTGAAGTTTGACAAAGATAATAAAGAAGAAAATAATAAAAGAGTTACCACAGAACCCTAAGGTCGAGCAATGGAGTTTAATTTGAAAATGAATGAAGAAACTAAGGATTCCATATATAATTCTACGTTTTGGACCAAATGTCCATTTTGTCGAACACAAGATCAGTGTTTATCAATTTTTAAAAATCACACAATACCTTGTCCAAAATGTCGAAGATTGTTTACTTTGGAAGAATATCAAGGTAATACCTAGACGCAAATAAAAAGATTAAGGAAGAAATCACAAAACTTCAACAAAAGAACAAAGCATCAGAAAAGAAATATAAAGATCTCGAAGATAAGAAGAATCTATCAAAAAAAAATTGTGCCTAAAACCCTTAGTCAAAAATTATTAGAGAAAATAAAAAAATTAGAAGATAAAGATACTAAGGACAGAGTCAACGATTTAGAAAAAGGGGAACTTTCACGTCTAAGGAATAATAACCAAGCCTTACTTACGCAAATAAAAGCTTAAACATGACAACAAATCACTAAATGACAAGTAAGAACAACTTCAAGAAGTAGTATCGAAGTCTCCAGTGGTTTCAATCCAAGATGAAGATAAAGAAACAAATACTGATCTAGTGAAAATCATAACTCAAGCAGAAGATAAACCTACTGATGTGAAAACACATGCAGAAGTTGCAGTTCAAACGATGAACATTCCGAATGATGATTACGTAGCCAACTCAACAACAACAACACTTGAAGGAAATCAGGAAACAACCACTTACATGATAAGGGAAAGTCCACCCAGAAGAACTATCTATCGACATCTGAATCACAAGAGCAGACTTTCCAATCAATCTACGTACTAGTATCACTCAAAATATAAGCACCAAATTTATGTTCCCAAAAATACTAAAGTTTGCAGAATCTAGTCCTACAATAATTATTCATCACAAATTTCCAGAGATCAGAAGATTAATCTAGGATGGTATGATCTGTTCTTAGTACGACAATTTTGTTTATCACTCAGAGCATCATATCTTCTTGTATCAACGAAGATGAAAGTTCAGAGATGAGAAGATAACCTCAATAAGCTTTGAGGACAAAGCTTCTTGAAGAGAGAGACAATGTTATGAATATAATTCATATAAAAATAATAAATATAATAATAATAATAATTAATAATTAATTAACTAATGATTAGTCAGTTAGTAATGAAGAGGCATGTCTTAGAGACATGACCATTCATGAAAGGGTAGCTACCTAGGGTATATAAGCAGGCCCTTATTCTCATTTGTAATCATCTCATATCTTACATCAATTCAATATATAGTTACATGTCTTATAATGGACATTTACGTCTTTGAAGTATTTTAAAGATTTCTATTACATACGAACCTTGTTTGTTACAGACGTATCATATTAATATTGTATGCCCAATGCACTAATATTAGCTTAGAAGGCATTTTGGCTTGTAACCAACTTGATTTTTGGATTTAAGGTTTACGGATTAGAGTTTAGTATAGTGCTCATTTGTCAACTTTTGTGACCCCTTTTTTAATGTATAATGAGCATAAATATATTTGGAGTAGTTGTATTAGATTTTGGGCACTATGCTCATTGTGCACACACACACACATAAAAGATTTGGTAACATCTTCCTATTAACTTTATACAACTAATGAACTGAAACACATTGATGTGTCTAACCATAAACAATTTTAACACAATGGAACTCATAAAACCATCAATCAAATCATGCACATTCACATATTACACACAAGTTTTGCCAATCAACAGTTGTTCATTAAATTCTTCTTAGAACCTACTCGAGCTCCCTTATTGGGATAATGGCCCTATTACCCACCACCATTGGGTGACCCCATAGGAAAATTTTTCTCCTAGATTTGTCTTCAACCAGCAATCAACAGCGAATGACAGCCACAAGTGTAACTAATATTGTGTCAGTTGTCTCCACTCCTTGAGCCAGTCATGTGTCCCCTCACCCATCTGTCAAGAACACATGTTTGAAGTAGGGCCATCCAATCCTAGAGGTATGTTTTTCATTGTGCAATTGGGTGCTTATGCTTGTTTCTCCTTAGGCACACTTGGGTGTGGATTATTGGGTGACTTGGAAGAAGGAAGGGTTTTGAATGTAGTCTTGTTCCCCTCACCTTAAATGGGGGGTCAATCCTCAACCCTAGTCCCGTGGGATCTCCCCTACTGGCTTATAGCTTTAGGATGGACACTACTTGGGAAACTCCGACTTTGGTAGCACGGTCCTATTTTCCCGTTACACATTTTTCACTCCCCTCTGCACATTACATCCCCTATTTCATCATCTTCCCTCTCTAGGTCCACAAGGCTCTAGTACTCCCCCTCCCCTTGTCCACATGTCTGGGTCAGGCCTAGAACGTTGCCCCGGAGGTTGATGCAGTTAAAAAAAAGATAAAAGCATTTCATGGCCACATACAAAAGGAAATAACACCACAAAATGCAAAAGATGTTGGCAAAAATACCAAGAGCGGGGGTGAATCTGTATTTTAAAAACTCACTTAAACTTTTCTTTTCTTATTCATATTTTTGTATGCGACTGTAATGAAGTAAACTTGTGTATGTATGCGATTATTATGCAAACAACTAGCGCATATCTAGTTAACTAACTTTTCAGTTAATTCATCATTTGTTTAACTTTAACCAATGTATCAGTACTTCATTAGGCATGAATTAAATAGTGACCATGTGTATAAGAACAGAATAAACGATCACACATAAGCAACACACATGAACACTAAGATTTTTAGGTGGAAACCTAATGTGAGAAAAAAACTACCAATGTTGTCATCTCTATCTTTATCTTTTATTATAAAGAAAACATCTTACAATCATGTACTAGCGCAGACTCATACCAGCACACAGGCACCCACCTGTAGAAAGCTACAACCTTCTCTCGTTCTCCAGCACCCACTGGAAGGGAACTCCAACCCCCTGATCTCATTTACCAGCACCCACCTAAAGGGAGCTCCAACCCCCTAATATTGTTTACCGGCACCCACTGGAAGGGAGCTCCAACCCCCTAATCAGATTTACTAACTACCACTGGAAGGAAGCTTTGACTTCCTCACTAAAGGTTCCAACCCTCAACACCTCCATGAACCACGTTTCATAATATTTCATGCTGGATCCACTTGATTCAAAACATCAAACCCATATGCCACCTTTCATCATATTTTCAAACTGGACCCACTACCATCATTTAAGCCCAATATCAAATAACAAACTGAAACCAATCACTGTATCAAATCACTGAACCAACTTAATCACCAAATCATTAAATAAACCAATTACCGAATCTCAAACAACCAAAGCAACTAAATCATCTCAATTCACTGTATACTCTTCATCAGAATGTCAGACTACTTACTGTTCATCACAGGAACCAGAGCCTATCACTGCAAACCCTAGTCAATCTCATGCTAGAATATATACGCTACTACTATGAGACATACCCCCGTATATACGCTCTTTTCTCTTCAGATAACCCGCGTACAGATCTCAAAACACTGAACCTTGAAACTGAATCACTGAAACACATACTGACTTTGTCACAGATCTCTGAACCAAATACAGATCATCTCATAATAGCATCATTACTATTCAACATTTCATAACATAATCAATTCAACCTCAACCACCACTGTCAAACACAGATCATCATGAAAGAGTTCATCGACAGACAGCAACAAACACAACAAGACTGATCAGATATCATATACAACAAAACCCTAGCATGTGTATGCGACCCTTATAAGACACTTTCGCGTATGTACATGCCTTTCAAGAAGCATACCCGTGTACAGATGTGTCCATACTGCATAATCGATACGCGACTACCCAGAAACAGAGCCGCGTTTGTACGCGATCTTTCTGAAGAAAACCTGCCTACAAATTTGTAACTACTGAATCATAACTTCGTTGCACAACAAAACATCAACCAAACCCAAATCTCGGCGTACATTGTAAAAGACACACATCATAACATCATCATCACAGATCTATCAACCCATACGCAGATTATTCAATGTGTAGTCATTTAAGATCTATAAGATCTGATCCATCATCACAATCTCGGGTGCACACTTATTTTAGATCAAACAATTCATCAATAACCCATATCATGCACACTTAGCACTTTATTCTCCATCTCCTTATATAGCTTAGGCCAATTTCATAGTTATGTTGATGGTATTCTTTGATGGGATCAAATATTTATTGTCGCGCTCATTACTATGGGCCAAAACCATGGTAAAGACCCCTAGTATTTAGAATACCATGCTATGGAAACTGTACGCGACTTTTCTTCACCAAACCTGCGTATGTACGCAGCTTTGCTTCACAAAACTCACATATACGTCCTCAAACTTCATCTTTATCATTCCTCTGTCTCTGAATTGATATTCCTTTGTCCAATCTTTCCGACACATTTGTATTACCCTGAATACTCATCCTGCTACCATCATGTTGACATCTTTATTAAGTAGGTTGCCATCAAGGACAACACATTTGTATAATGCCAACAGAAGATGGTCGGGACAATAAAATTTAGCATGTGGGCAAAAGCCAAACATGAGCTCTACCCCTTTATCATTATGGCCATCACCCTGGTTCCTAGGGCCCCTATGAGTGCCCCCTGCATCATTAAAGAACCCATGCATGTCCCAACCCCAAGTGGGCAATGAACTACCCCACCTTAAGGGGGTAATCACTGCTTATATCATACACAGCATGCTCTCATCCCTTGGAGCCCTGAGTAGTAAAATAAAAGAAAAATTAATAAAAGGCAAATGAAGAAGGGTGGAAAAAAAACGGTCGAGGTAACTCATGTACCACGATTTCTCCCTCCTACATTCAAAAACCCAAATATGTGGGCATCCCTCATCAGTGCCACCCTTTATCCCATGGCATTTGGCCTTGAGACCCCTGTGTCCCAATCCACCTCATCATTATCCACGTGACACCTACCACTTGAAGGATGTACCTTGGACATGTCTTTCCATTTAGGGGTTGGGAACACCTAATAGGATTGTTTATTAGCCACTCTTACGTAGGGAGGTAACACCATTACATGCTCGAAGTCCCAAAGTTAGAAGGAAAACCCATTATGAAGGCTCATTTGTGATCTTGACTAACAAGCTTGATTCACTTAGATGCATTAATGAATTATTGTACCTGAGGGTGAGGAGACACATTGGATCTTATGCGTAATTGGCAAGTGGTTTCATCATGGGTTGGGCAACTTAATTGGGGCCCAAGCCCACCAGAGGATCACATTGACACTTGCAGGGGATGCATTGAGAGCCATGGGGCTCCATCATGTCATGTAGCATTGTCTCATCTTATGGGCGCCCTCAACACCTTCAACAGCTTGTTCATTGCCTCACATTATATGCGAGATGATGCACTTGTACCAATAGTGCCCCCAGCTGACTCAGCAATATGTACAAGGTTTGGTAGTTGATCCAACGCCTAAAGGAGGTTTGTTTCATCCTTGAGACATGGGAGGGAAAGCAACATCTTTCGTGCCCTCATTTGTAGTATAGAGGCTTATTTTTCATCAGGAGACCCATGAGACCATTACTTGTGCCCCAGAGCCACTTTGGAGTGCCATGTGATCATTTGCACAGAGATTAAGGGGCCAACCCCTTGTCCATCATTCATGGAGCCCTCTCCCTTACTATGGCACCTTGAGGAGTCATCTCAGCCTTCCAACGACCCTTCTATGCCACGATTTCATCATTTCAGCTCACTTATGGATGGAAATTTCATCACTTTATGAGCTACTTGGTGAGCTTGTCATCAAGGACTTGTTATTTGCACATTATTTTATAATTGTAGGGTTTATTAGGCTAATTCGAATTACAAAAAGGATCATATAAATAGAGATGACTCTCATTGTGAGAGATCATCATCATCATCATTTGGATCTATCTTGTAAAAGAATTTTGCACTTCTTCTTGGACGAATTAGATGTTCTTTGACGCATTTCGATATCTTTGGAAGTTAATTTCGATCTCTCTTGGAGCTACTTCTTGCTATGGTTGGATATATCTCTTGTGGTTTTATAAGTGCTATCTTGCTGAAATTTTGTTCAAATAATGTCTAGTGTGTGGAATTATTACAACTAACTAGATCTTTTGTGCCCTAATTTTATTGAATATCATTGTAAAAGATTGTTTGATTGCAAATTGCACATGTTACTCATTGAATGGCAATACATGAATGCTCCTAGTGGATGGGATTTCAGTATTCTTCCATGAAAAGCCATAGATATTGAGTAGGTAATTGTTGAAAAGTGGTTGCTAAGGCATCGCTTTTTAGCCTCCTTGAAGACAAATTTAGTGAAGTTTGAATCATCATTGACTCCATAGCCAAGGGAAGCAAGCACTAGTCCAAGTAAAATTGGTGGTCACCTTTCTTTTCCTTCTCTTTTCTCTCCTCTTAAATTTTTGGCCCCTTTCCCTAGAAGGCCTAGCTAGGGCACCTTGCGAAATTCCTTAGAGGGGGTATTTTTCAAACTTGTTTAGAGAAGAATTTGTGTTGGTGTCTCCTCTAGTGAATCTCAAAGTTTGGTGGAATTCCCATGGTTAGTTTGCAAGACTACTTGTACCCTAGTTGTATCTTTGAAAACCTACCTTGAGTGTCTTGGATAAGGTGGCCTTCTTGAGGGTCATTTGTACATAGTATTCAAAGGAATTGATCATTCTTGACCCTTTCCTTATCTTATCTTGACCTAGTGAGCGCATTGGAGGAGCTTCTCCCACGATTATTCATAAACCCTAGGTCTTCCATAGGTTATTTCTAGGTCTCTATAGTGGAGCGAAAACCCTTTTCAAGCAACAAATCACCTTGCAAAACTTCTAGAGAGGTCCTATATCACATTAGAAGTCTTGACCTTAGGCATACTCATCATCATTGAAATATCTCTAACCCTAGGTATCTTCCTCCTAGGTCTTTCTTAGAGAGCCTTTAGCTTGTTTTAAAGCATTGAGCCCTAATTGAGTCTCCCCCAGAATAGGCCTTGGGAGTCACTTCATACCTTACCATTGATCCCATCATTACAAGTGATTTCCTTCATAACAAGACTCCTCCCATTAGTGAAAAACTGTAAAGAGCAAGGGGCACTGACTGAGGTGACAGTTGGTCTTTGTCCCATTGTTGTAATTTGATCTAGTAGTTGTCCCATAGGTTCCCCTCCTAGGACATGTTGCTGCACAAACTAGCAAGCCCAATTTGTAGGCTAGAGCTAGAGGGCACAACAACGATTTGGAACAAAGGCCCACTGTCACCACAGCCTATGTCCCCTTCTCTACTCGAATTTTCACCTACGGGAGGAGTCCAAGTAGCCCTCACTTTTGATTGATGTGTCTATATTAGGGTTTGAAGTGAGGCAAGGATAGCTCATTCAATGGAAAGGCTCAATTGAGGTGCAAGCTTTGGGAGAAGCTATAATGGGTTTCCACAAAAAACCCCTTGAGAGAAATAGTATACAAGACCTAGGGTTGAGAAATATGCCAAGATAGAGGCTTATCCAAGGTCAAGCTAAATAAGAGAAAAGGTTTTGAATGATACGCTACTAAAGCAAGAACCTTCAATGAATCCCTAAGTTGAAGAATGGCTTCTAGGTTTCCCACTTGGTGTGATAGCTAGTTTCCCACTTGGTGTGATAGCTAGGGCATCAATTTGCTTGAAATTCCATTGTCGGAATTCATTCAAAATTGAAGGATGTCTATAGGAGACACGAATGAAGAAGCTTGTCCAGACAGAATCCCAAAATTCCTACTCCCTAGAAAAGCTCCTTATCCTTGAGGGGATGCAGAAAAGAGAGAGAGAATGAGGTGAGGAATGAATGATTTTTCAATTGTAATGTGATCACCAAGGACTCTAGACCCAATTCTTGTCTATTGGAAGAAATGGAGTCAAGATGAACCATGGAATGGAAATTCGCTCTTCAAGGAGACCTAGAAGAAATTTCGCTACCATAGATGCAGCAGCAACAAAACAACTTCTAGACTTTTATACTTCAAATGACTATGTATGGAGTTTCAAGGATGCAAATTCAATTAATACTCTAGGAAACATTCTTTCATTCTTTGTCTAATGAGTAACACATGCAAAATTCCAATAGTTTTAATAGTTCAAGCAATTTGCATTAATTACACCATAAGAACAATTCCCATGCATTAGACATTCATAAGAGACAAAATATAGCATCAAATTACACTTACAAGACAAAGAAGAGTATATCCATCCATAAGTTTCCAAAAATAAGGTCCAAGAATGCCAATGATTTTATCCAAACATCATAATTCATCGAGAACATCCAAAATTTCGTCCTCTATAGCAATTATGAATTCTCTTTTAGAGAGAGATCCAAATCTAAGTGATGATGAGTTACAAATGAGGCTCTTCTTTAATATATATGAGCCTTTAGGAGTTCCATTTGGTCTAATTAGTATAATTTAGCCCCTAATCAATATTTTAGTGTGCAAATAACAACCTTATTGGTGACAAGCCCACCAAATAGCTCAAAGTATAAAATAAGCCTTCCTAATGAAGCCAAAATGATAAAACTATGGTGCAAAGGCTTGTTGGAAAGCCAAGAAAAGTCCTCCATGTGCCACATGATGAAGAGGAAGGCTCTCAAAACAATGACCAAGGGGATGACCCCTTGGTTTCCAAGCAAAACATTTGGTTGTGGGGCACAATCAATGGCCTCATGGTGTCCAACTGGATCAAACATGTCGATGCTCCATCAATAGGGCTAGAATGATGACACATGCTCTTCCCATGTCTCTCTGGATGAGACAACACCCCAGTTGGGCCTTAGATCAGATGCCAAGTGTCAAGTGCAAATATGTGCCAACTAGGCAACATGGTCCAAGTGCATCATCATCTATGTATAGTTGGGGCATGAGCAAGCAGTATGTGGTGTTGAAGAAGCCCATGGCGTGGTAATCAATGCTCTGTTGTCGTGGAGGCCCATGGCTCTCAATGCTCACCCTATAAGTGCCATTATGACCCTCTGGAGGGCTTAGACCCCGTATAGGGAGACCAAGTCCAAATGGAGATCCACTTGCAATCATGTATAAGATCCAATGTGTCTCCTCACCTTCCAGTACAATAATTCATTAATGCAATTGAGTAAATAAGCTTGCAAAACAGAGGCAAAAGTGGACACTTCATAGTGGCATGCCCTTTCAAATGGGCTTTAAAATGCGCAGGTATTTCCTTTCTCAACAAGAGAGGTTAATAAAAGACGCTAGTAGGTGGTTTCAACCTCTAAGGGAGCAATAGGTCCATGGTACATCCGTCAAATGGCAAGTGTCATGTGAAATGATGGTGAAACAAAGTGGGGCAACACAGAAGGCTCCAAGCCACATGCCATGGTACAAGGGTAGTTATAATTACGAAAGCCCACACATTGGGTGTATAGATGTAAGAGGGAGCAATCGCAATACATGAGTTACCCCAGCTTTTGTTTTTCCACCCTTCTTCATATGTCTTTTGCCTTTTATTGATTTTTTTCCCTTCTAACTGCTTGAAGCTCTAGGGGATGAGAGCATGATGTGTGTGATAAAGCAGTGATTACCCCCTTAAGGTTGGGCAGTTCATTGCCCACCAGCTGTTGGGACAATCATGGGTTCCTTAATGATGCAAGGGGCACACATAGGGAACCTTAGAACAAGGTGATGGTCATAGTGATAGGGGTAGAGCTCATGCTTGGCTTTTGCCCACGTGCTAAATTTTTATGTCTCAGCCATCTTTTGCATTTTGTGGTACATTTCTTGTTATAAGTGGCCAAATTATGCTTTTAACTTTATTTTTAGTTGCATCAACCTCCGAGGCATCGTTCCAGGCTTGACCCAAAGTGTGGACAAGGGGAGGGGTGTTGAAAAATCTATAAGGCTACAATTAAGATGATTTCTCTTATACTTGATAACTGTGTGTGATGTATTTTTACTTTTTCTTGATTATTATCTTCTTCTCTTATTATTATGTTGTTCTTATCATCAAACAGCTACCGAAACATGAAGATCAATAGAACACAAAAACACAGGATGTAGGCTGCAAACCAAGGCCAAAACCTCTCCACTTGGGAGGAAAACCCACAAATCTCTTCTCTTCGTATAGATTCTTCAAATGACGAATTCCAAGACCAATACCCTTCCAAGACCAAGCCAGACCTTCTAGATGATGTGCTTCTTCTATCCAAGTCAAACCCAGTCAAATATCTTCCTGCTACAGAATTTCAACCCCCAACTACAAAATTTTGGTCTCCATTGCGGGTCTAAAATTTTCAACCCTTGCAACAGTTGTTGATTCCACACATGTGAGCGAGTTTAGGGCTTCCAAGGCTTCCTTGCTCCTTCGCTTGGTTTGCTTCTCCATCTAGGGCTAGAAGGTGACCTAAAAGTCCTTTCCCTGACCTTCTTTCTGCAACTTGACAACTGTGAAAATTTCATCTATCAAAACAACAGGAAATTATTTTTCTAATTGTTAATTTATTTAACAATTTATTTGTTGTCTGCCACGGCAAATACCAAATAATTCACACTATGATTTTCACAAATAAATTACGGAATAAAATAGCACTAGAAACTGAGAAAATCTAGAACACACACACATAAATTTTACACAGTTATTTTTGGACAAATGTGCCCGGAAAAACCTAATGTGGGAAAATTGGTGCAGCAGTGAGGGTTTTTATTATTATGTAGCAGTGGAATTCTGATTACAATATGGATGCCGAAAACTGGCAATCCACAACAAGAAAATCTAGCAAAGATATTCCCTAAGCAACCCCGGCACTCGCTTTGCTTGCACTCACACTGCCTAAACTCATGTTCCTGTACCTGTGCGTTCCTGCACTTGTGTTCCCACACTCGCGCGTTCCTGCACTGAGAATAAATCACCCTCTTGTTGCTGCATCTCCGGATCTGGAAATCTTACTCTCGATCATAAATGAACAAAGTTCGTTCATCAAGATAAATACTCCAAAACACTTGGAATATAAAGATCTCCATTGAAATACAAGAATATATATTAAAATGTATGAATAAGAATGATACAATGAGAGTGAGGGTCCTATATATTATATATATATATAATATTATAGCCAGATAAGTACCTTTCACGAAGCGTCATGTCTGTAGAGACATGCTTGTAGAATCCAATCACTGCTTTACCTTGACACCATTTTTGCCCATATTTCCTCCTTTTTCCTTTGCTGTCATCCAAATATATGCCATAAATATAAGGTTTTGATAAGGTAAGCACTCATATGTCCTCTTTTTCAAATTTTGTCAATATGCCTTATTGTTTTATTAAAGTTTGCACTCAGCTATAGAATTGACCTAATTTTGCAGCTAATCCACAGATCCGCAGCTACTTCCATTGTTGACAGGGTTCGAGTGCGTCAGCTCAGCAAAGGAGTATATGGGTAGATAGAGAATGATCCTCTCATGGATTTCTTCCTATTTACTCGAGCCAATCACTACAACACGATCAACCATGACAGTAATCGCAAGATAATGTGCTGGAACAGAGTCCGAGTTTCAAGAGATATCAGCGATTTGCTTTTTCAATAGCAAATCGATGAATAAGCAATATGATTTGGTTTGATAAGGATTGTAGCGAAGATCCTTAGGCTTGAATTTCTCATGTTGTTAATTAAAAACTCTATAAGAACAATGGCCACTCTGTGATAAGGGTGTGCCAACGTATGTAATTTTGAAAGCATCCTATAGAAACTTTTTTCCGATTAATAGATCTCGATTCATACATTTTATGTTGCGTTGATTAAAGTTGTTGACTGCCTCGTGGAGGGCCCCTGCGTGCAGATCAGGTCTTTGATTCAGAGCAAGTAGATTTTCTTTTATTTCTTAGATTTAAATTGTGAATGCTCTATTTTTATATTTTTAGGATGCAGTTCAATGGAGTTCGCGATTAAATTGATCTTTGCATCAGTAATTTCGTTTGCTTTATACCTAGCATAACTCAATCATTTTGTTTGCTTTCTACCTAGTATAACTCAATCATTTATTTTCATAGTTTAGCTATTCCATAGCTCAGCAATCTCATTCTTGTTTTACTTTTGCATTGAATGAAGTTACAGTAGTTAAGAGTGACAGTCTTTTCATAGCATCTGAATTCAAGCATCCTTCATTTTCCAATTTGATAAAATAGGATCTCCTTCACATCATTCCATGCATTCATAATTAGCCTTGTTTAGCTGCAGCATAAAAATCCAAAAATAATTAAAAACAGTTTAACTGAGTAGATTCATTAAAAACAGTTAAAATCATTATTCAACCATCCTACAAAGCTCAATTCAATTAGGATTAATTCTAGAATAATCCATTAACAAATCTCAAAGATAATACTCTAATATAGATAGTAACATCATCTTCATACTCCCCAAATGCGGATGCTAATTGAGCAATTAATGCAAATCAACCGCCGAACAAGCAGATGGTTGAACCATATGGCAACCTGCGCTTTCCCCTGTGGGAATTTAAGGCAGGTCACTGCTCCTCGGACAGCGCCATCAACCCGTTGTGAGAACTGAGAAATTCCCTGCAAATATAGAAATATGGAGCAAAGCCCCCTGCAATTCTCCATTCAGCCTCTGAGTTGCTCTTGCCACCCCTCTGCAACAAAGCCGAGGCTCCGCACTGCTACGGGTTGGCGTTGCAAACTCCTCTGCTACGTCGACTTGGGCAATGATCATCATTTCTCTCAGTCCTTTCTCTGCAACCTACATTTTGAGGTCTCTACCCCTCTCTCCGGCCCGGATTTGAATTCCCCTATTCCTCTCAATTTCCCCTCCGCAATTCTTGGCCCGCCTCCTGCCCCTGAGACTCAACGCTCGTTGTAGCTTCCTAGCCGGAGAATCATGCGTCGGCGCCATCAAATGCGGTGCAGGCGCGATGGTAGTCGGGGTGGCGCCATTCGCCCCTCCTCTTTGCCCCTTTCTGTCTCCACTTCCCCCTCCACCTCCCCTGCCCCCAGCCCTTCCTCTTCCCACTTCCTTGGCAGATATCCGAACACTTGCAGCAGCCGAGGTCGAATGGGCACCCGTGAGGTTCGGCATTCTGGTGGAGTCGCCCAGCACACCAATTCTACTGCTTCTTCCCAGCAAGCTCAATTCCAGTTTCTCTGCTCCATGGACAGGTCGGTCATCATTGCCACCGTCACAGTGGACTTCAGAGAGGTAACCAGCTCATGCATAGAACCAGAGCTCAACCCAGAGATGAACCAGGCTCCTCCGACGCTCGTCAACTTTCAGGGGGAGCAGAGCTCCAGCCAGCTGCCGAGAGACATGGACCACCTGTCCAGCAGCCGACAGAACACTCTGGGAGGCAACGCCACCTGCGAAAACAAAGGAATACAGGTGGAGGACCGTGAGCCACAGGACACTCTAGGTGGCAGGCAATTAGCGAAAACTGGTTCAGAAGAATATGGCTGGTGTCCAATTGTGGAAGAAAAGCCACCAAGCTAAGACACCTTGCAGCTGCATGCCACAGGTCACGTGTCGAGTTTTGAGTTCGGTTTTTTTATTTTCATCTTACTATGGTCAATTTTGGGTCATGCGTCCAGCTCAGGTTCCAAGTTTTGGTTTTCTTGGGTTGTTTTATTGTGGTTAATTTTGAACTATACAGTGGGCAATAGTGGCAGTCTTTTCTGAATTTTACAGTCTTTTCACAGTGTTGATTTTGGTAGAAAATTTTGAATTCTGGAATTGTAGCCCCCACTGGGTAAAATGAACCTATTTTTGTCTCGTTATCAGACTGGTTTCCCCAACTGGGGCAATTGCGATGTCAAAGACTTGCCGTTTAAAATGGTCATATGGTTGACCTAGTACCGCAGAGGCTGGTGCCTCATTGTACATTGTGTTTTTATTAATAGATTAATTTTACTTAAAAAAAAAACCATCATCTTCATACTAATTCTAGATTTAGACATTAACCATAACATAAACACCTTAACAACATAAGTAACTTCTAGCACATACAGTGCACTTGTACTTCGTCAATTTACCTGCCATGGTCGATAATTTATGCTTACAATTTAAGAACATTAAATTGACTAAACATTTTGGCATCGTTGTCGGGAAAGTACAAATAAAATTTTGAAAAAAAATATCAATTAAAAACATGATATGCGTAGGAAAAGAGACTCCAGAAGTAGATTTGTAGGCAATGAAGAAGCTTAATCCCCACAAATCCACTCACTCCACCACAACTTCAAAGTTCCACACCACCTACTCATACCCGAATTTCATTTGTAGGTCAACGTAGACTTCCTGAAGTCTCAAGATCAGAAATCCAATCTAGAACTTCACCTACTTCATCTACTGAAGCCGTAATTGAAAAAAATCCTACATCCCCAACTACAAGAGTAGTTTTTCTATCTTCCACTGGTGAACAAATTCTAGAAGAAGAATTAGAAATTCCCAGTGAAGAAGAGGATCAAGGAACTCCTTTTAACTATCCATTGATAGCGGAACCAGAGGAATAAGAAGAACCTTACATTAGTTCTGAAGAATTTATCATGGTTGAAGAAGGAGAAGGTGAGGTACACAATGTCAATGGTGAGCAAAATAGGATTGGAGGAGGTAGAGGTAGAAGAGGAGGTGGAGATAGAAACAGAGGATGGGGTAGAGGTAGAGGAAATCAAGATCCTTTTGGATTTCCTATTTTTGATGAAAATACAACCCTCACAATGAAAAACATTTCACCTTCTATTCTTCCTAATTTCCATGGAAAAAGAAGTGAAGACTCAGAAACATTTCTCTTCGAATTTGAAGTATCATATGATTATCTGCATGATGCTCAAAAATTAAAATTGTTCCCTGCTACCTTAAAGGATTCAACATTAAAATGGTTCATGAGTCTAGGAACGAATTCTATAAGGACATGGGCACAAATGAAAGAAGCTTTCTTAGAGAAATATAGAGATTATTGTATGCCTCACAATATTAAAGACAAAGTCTTCAAAATGACACAAAAAGAAGATGAGAATCTTGAAGACTTAGTCGAGAGATTTGTCTATAATCTTAAAAGGGCAAAAATGGATAGTTTGGATGAGGAAACTTTGAAAGCCCTCCTACTCAAAGCTATCAGAGATGAGTGGATCGATCTCCTTAACTTAACAGGAAAAGGAGATATTTCTCAACTACCATTTACAGATATCTGAGATTTATGTGTACATATCTCAAGGGATAAAGCATGAGTTGGAAAAAGTCTTAGAGACCCTCTCTTATCAAGAATCAATAAATCTGCAGCTGGGACAGTCAGTAGGGCAGAATTAGGAAGCTTGCTTGATACTTTCAAGACAGATATTTTAGGGAGTCTAAGTGAACAAATTGACACCCTTAAACTACAGAACAAGCAAAAATTTGAAAATGTTGCATTATCCATTTTCTGTCCTAGATGTCGAAAGAAGCATGCTCTAAGAGAATGTCCTTTAGACTTTAAAACTATAGAAACTTGTGCCATATATGCAGATAACCATGATACTAAGGAATGTCCTTCTTTACCAAGTCTCAAGGTTGTATTTTAATGATGAAGGAATACCAGAACAAGTAGAACCTCTTTATTTTATTCCCAAAAGACCATGGCAGAACTCTCAAACAAATCAACCACAAGGCTTTAGATCACAACAATTTGCTCAGTCTTCACAAAATAATTGGAATCCATCTTGGCAGCCTTGGGCTCAACCACAATCACAATCTTGGAATCAAGGATGGCAAAATCCTTATGGGGCTTATGCTCAATATCAATAATATTCACCATCCTATCCTAATTTTCCACCACAATTCCTACCCGAATCTAATCAAATTCCTCAAGCCAATCAATTACCTCAAGTCCAAGTTCAAAATCAAAATCCACAGCTCTCCCTACCATTTGCACAAAAATCAAATCAACTACCACTCAACCACTTCTGAATCCCAATAATAAAATGTCACAACAGCAACCTGTTTACAACATGGAAGGGAAAAATCTTCAAATCTATGTAATAACTCCACTAGATCTAAATAATGTTCAATTAAGATCTGGAAGAGTATTGCAAAGAAAACCCCCTGTTGTTATTCAGGAAGCAAGGACAAATCTTCAAAAACATAAAAATCAATCTGAAGAAGGAGAGACCTCTCTTCCTCATAAAGAAAATAATCAAACAGAAAATGTTCCAATAAATACTCCTATTATAGAGCAACCCTCAGTATCCATTAGACTACTTTTTCCTGAACGGTTGAAAATTGATGAAGGAGTAGAAAAACAAATCACATTGCCTAATTACAATATGCTGGATGAATTAAGAAATGTTTGCATAAAAATTCCTTTGTTGCAAGCCATAAAAGAAATACCAATCTTCGTAAAAACAATCAAGGAATTAAGTACTCAAAGATAAGGAAGAAAAAGACAAGACATAAAAAGAATTCAATTAGTTTGGAAAATTGCAGACATCATAATGGAGAAAACAACAATACAAAAATATCTAGACCCAGGGAGCTCCATTGTGAAAATTCACATCAATAGAATTGAAATACCAAACACATTGATTGATCTAGGAGCAGCCATAAACATAATGAGTAAACAAGTTTTAGATTCACTTACACTTTATAACCTTCAATACACACCAACACTATTACAATTAGCATATAGGTTTGTGATTAAACCTGATGGTGTGTTAGAAGATGTTTGTGTATCCTTAGATTCTTGGGAACATCCTGTCAATTTCATGGTCTTTACACCCAAGAATAATCTAAGAGGACATCCATTAATCCTAGGAAGACCTTGATTAGCTATAGCTGATGCTTTCATCAATTGTAGATCAGGTGATATGTTTATCTCATATGGAAACTCTACAAAGAAATTTACATCGTACTCACTTTTAAAAACAACAATAGAAATAGAGAATAAGGAATGGATCGATGATGATGATGATATACAACTTGTTTTCACTACTAAACAAATAAGAAAGGAGGACCAAATTTTAAATCTAATGGAAAATAATGAATCTTCCTCACATTATGACCGTAGTCGAAATAAATATCTCTCATCTAGACAAGTATCTTTGCTCTCTATGGAGAAATTTGGGAATTTTTCAATAGAAATTTTTCCAGGTAAAACTTTGAATATTAATGAAAACCTGGAAGAATTACAAAAGAATCAATTGGTAGGAATTTTACAAAAACACTTTTCTGCTTATGCATGGGAATACACTGATATGAGAGGAATTGATTCTAAAACTTGCATGCATCATATCTACATTGAACAAAGTACAAGACCAGTTAGATAGCCACAACGAAGAATGAACCCAAATCTAAAAGAAATTGTTAAGGAGGAATTACAAAAGCTGCTAAATGTGAACTTCATCTATCCAATATCAAATAGACAGTGGGTTTCACCCCTAGTAATCATTCCTAAGAAAAATGGGAAATGGAGAGTATGTATCGATTACAGAGAATTGAATTAAACAACATTAAAAAACTACTTTCCACTTCCTTTCATAAATCAAGTCTTGGACACATTAGCAGGGAAAAAGTATTTTTTCATTTTTTGACGGTTTTAATGGATATAATCAGATTCAAGTAGCACCTGAGGATCAAGATAAAACCACATTTACCTGTCCATGGGGAACTTATGCTTATCGAGTACTTCCCTTTGGATTATGCAATGCTCCGGCAACATTCCAAAGAGCAGTCCTCGGAATTTTCTCTAATCTTATTCATGAATGTGTGAAAGTGTATATGGATGATTTCGTAGTTTATGGACATTCTTTTAAAGAAGCACTTGAAAATTTAGAGAAAATTCTAATAAAATGTAAAGAAACAAATATTTCGTTAAGTCAGGAGAAATGCTTTATGATGTTTAATGAAGGAATTGTTTTAGGTCACCATATTTCAGGAGATGGGAATAAGGTGGACTCATCTAAAGTTGAGGTCATTTCTAAATTATCAGTGTCAAACCGTCAACGAGATGTTAGGAGTTTTCTTGGTTTTACTGGATATTATAGAAGATTTATAGAAAACTTCACAAAAATTGCATCTCCACTCTTCAAACTACTTACCAAAGACTGTGAATTTAATTGGGATTTTGATTGTCAAACTGTCTTTGAAACTTTGAAAAAGAAAATTTCTGAAGCACCTATCTTAAAAGAACCTAATTGGAAATTGCCTTTCCATATATCAATTGATGCTTCAGACACAGCCTTAGGAGCCGTGTTAGGGCAAAGAGACCTTACTCCTTATGCAATCTATTACACCAATAAAAATTTAACTCCAACAGAGCTAAATTATATTGTAACTGAGAAGGAGTTCTTAGTTATAGTTCATGTTATTAACAAATTCAGACATTATATAACTGGCAATGAAACTTTCATTCACACAAAGACCATTCTGCCATTAGATGCCTTATGAATAAACCAATCACTAATGGAAGCATAACCAAATGGCTCTTATTGTTACAAAAATTCAACATCACCATTCTACATAGACCCGGAAATCAGAATACAATTGTTGACTTTTTATCTAGAATTCAAAATGATAATCATGATCAACCTATGGAGGATAAATTTCCTGATGAATATCTTTTTGCAGTATCTACTAAATCACCTTGGTTTGCAGATATTGCTAACTATTTAGCTACAGGAAAATACCATTTCATTTGTCTCCTAGAAAAAAGAGAAGGATAGTTCACAACAGCACATCTTATTCATGAATAAACGAAGAATTATACAAAACAAGACCATATATCATCATCAAAAAATGTGTTCGAGAAGATGAGATATCGGAAATACTTAAAGCATGCCATGATGAACCATGTGGAGGACATTTTGCTGAGAGAAGAACTGCTTATAAGGTCCTACTTTTAGGATATTATTGCCCTTTCATTTTCAAGGATACCAAGGAATATGTTAAAAGATGTGACAGTTGTCAGAGAATGGGCAAACCTACTCTTTCAAATGAAATGCCATTGTAGCTTCAGGTACTCGTTGAACCATTTGAAAAATGGGCACTAGATTTTGTTGGTCCAATCAATCCACCTGCAAAGCAAAAAAAGGTATATTCTGGTATGTACTGATTATGTCACTAAATGGGTAGAAGCTAAAGCACTTCCTTTTGCTACTGAAAATGTTGTAGTTTCATTTCTTTTCGAGGATATTTTCACTCGTTTTGGTATTCCAAGAGAGAATGTAATAGATCAAGGAACACAATTTACATCCAGATTAGTACAAAGGCTTGTGGAGCAGTATAAAATCAAGCATCGGAAGTCCACTCCATACCATCCACAAGCTAATGGACAAGTTGAGTCTACAAACAAGGTGATTGAAGCAATTCTTACCAACATTGTACACTTACATAGGAAGGACTGGGCAAAAAAGCTTCCAGAAGCTTTGTGGGCTTATAGAACTACATGGAGAAGTACTACAACACATACTCCCTATAAACTTGTTTATCGAAAGCAGGTCTTACTTCCAACAGAGTTCCAGATCCAAACCTATAAAACAGCAGTCCAGTTGGATCTTGACTTATCAGAAGCACAAAAGCAAAGGATGGGACAACTCAATGAACTTGATGAAATACGACACAAAGCCTTCCAAAAGACCAGCCTAGTTCAGCGACAAAGATCCAGATGGCATGACAAGTACATTAAAGAAAGAAAATTTCATCCAAGAGATTGGACCTTACTCTTTGATTCAAAGTTCAAAAATTTCCAAGGAAAATTCCAAACTCACTGGCTTGAACCTTATGAAGTTGAAAATGTCTTTGACAATGGTGCAGTTAGAATCGGGACTATTGATGAAGAGAAAATTCCTCTTTTAGTAAATGGGGAACAACTTAAACTTTATCAGAAGCCATTAACAAAAGAAGAATTTGTCAAAATTTTCCAAGACAATTCAGAATTGAAAATGGTTGAGAAGTGTTGACCCTGCCGCCTACACCTACCTACAAGTTAGTGAGAAAAGCCTTCAACCCCACAAGGTGTGGTTGGTGGCAGGGAACTCAAAGAAGGAGCAGTCACACTAATCTCGACTCTCTCTGTTTGAGCTATCTCCTAGGTTAGCTAAGGGGGGTGGTCCCTAATGAAAAGTTAAGTTCAAAAAATGTGAGTTTCTAGGAGTGTTATAGTGAAAATTGATTACTTTTAAGGATTTATGGACAAATATGAAGTAACCAACTTGAAATAACAATGCCAATCATTAATATGATTAAAAACCATAAAACCATTGCCTTATAAGGAATTTGCTCAACAATTATAAGATATATTTTCTCAAAGTAAAATGCAATCCTCTCAAAAGAGAAAACAAAGTCAACCTGAAATGTAAATAAGAATTGTTAGCACAAGATATGTAAGATACAAAATTCTTTTGAGATAATCAACTTTATAAATCAAAACATGTGAAACATATCTTGCCAAACCCCAAAAATTAGTAATTAACTTGGAAATGTAAAAGAAAGGAAGTGTTAAACCAAGACATCAATATGCAATTAGACTTGAAACATGAAAAGAAAACACTTGTTTGAAATGATTACAATACTTGCTTTTGGAATAGACTTTGCATATGAAAACTCAAACCATCAAGAGACAAGTAAAGTAAATGTAATGGAAAGTGCTCTTGGTTAATTTTATTAATTAGCTCTACAACAAGATTACAATTTAACTCTTCAATCCTCAAACCTTTCCCTCGCCCAATGATATGAATCTCACAGTGAAGAGTCAATAGAGGAATAGAAGATCCATAAGATGTCTACTTAACCAACTTATGTTGGAGGTAAAATTTTAATGAGGCTTGGAGCCTTCTTACACTAAAATGCTTAGATGAAATGCAAATTGTTTTAATTCCCGAAATTTAAATAATGATACATGCAAATGCTTCAAAGAAATTGATTTGCAATGCTTGAGAATGAAATAGTGTTCAACATAAGTTGCGACAAGTAAAGTAAATGTAATGGAAAGTGCTCTTGGTTAATTTTATTAATTAGCTCTACAACAAGATTACAATTTAACTCTTCAATCCTCAAACCTTTCCCTCGCCCAATGATATGAATCTCACAGTGAAGAGTCAATAGAGGAATAGAAGATCCATAAGATGTCTACTTAACCAACTTATGTTGGAGGTAAAATTTTAATGAGGCTTGGAGCCTTCTTACACTAAAATGCTTAGATGAAATGCAAATTGTTTTAATTCCCGAAATTTAAATAATGATACATGCAAATGCTTCAAAGAAATTGATTTGCAATGCTTGAGAATGAAATAGTGTTCAACATAAGTTGCAATTATAACTTCAACTGGAGGAATAAAATTAGCTTACAAGTGTTGCATGTGTTTCATCAATGAATTAAAATGATACAAGTAATTTGCTTGAAATTAAAATTTGTTTTAAATAGACAATGACAATAAATTGCTCCAATATTCAAGATAACAATGTAGCATAAAATTGAAGCATGTATTCAAGTGCTCATGAAACAATTTACGAAGGTAAATGGAAACGAATCAAAGTTTGTTAAGAATATAAAATGCTTGCATGTAAAAGATGAATTTCCCAAAGTAAATTGTAAGCTTGTAGCTCCAAGCAACAATGAAAAAGAAAATGCAAAGCTCAAATGAAATTGTAACAAACTTTAACTTAATGAAATGTGATATTGAGGTTGGTTAATTCCCAATTAAAGCATGCATGTAAGTGAATGAAGTATGAAAGCTTAAACCATACAAATGTCAATCCACCCAAGAGAAGCCTCCCTCTAAATGGGGAGATAGGATACCATGGGAGAAATCCCAAGCTCCCACAAGCAAGTTAGATCTTTTATTAATATTACAATGAGAAGAGAGCCCTTCAAAGTTCTCAACTATACTTCAAGGAGAGTCCTCACAATAATTGCTTGAAACTTGGACACTAGACCTCTTTTCTTGAGAAAGTAGTGACAAGATCTCACAAAACTTATGCAAGGGAAACAAAGTGTGAGTTTCCTCCAAATGCCCACAGCTTAAAGAGGAAAATGGGCAGCCCTTTAGTGAACTCGACTTGGCCAAAATAAGCCTCAAAATGGCTCACAACATCCTTGGAAATTGAACCCCCAACACTTGCCAAAGGTCCTGCAAACACTTGTTAGATGTTGCGGGAAGTTTCTCTTCAAAATCTGCCACACAAGAGTTAGCAAATAATCCAAACAACTGCTGCAAAATAAGTTAAGTATTAATGGAAAAATCAGCAAGATAAAATGTATATGTATTATGTACAATTATAATTTACAAAAGGCTAAGCTAAAGAGTGAGAGTAAACTCTCGTTTTTGCTTAGTCATCTTCAAGCTCTTAGATAGCAAATGAAAGAAATGGAGTACAATATTTTTTTTAAAAGAGATTTAAATTTAGAAGTTCTCGGCTTGTGTACAAACTATGTGCCAAAATCCCTGCAAAACCACTTTGTAAGATAAGACTATGAAAATTCAAAGAACAAATGAGAGGTCTTTTAAGAATATATCAAGAGTGGGTTGGTCTCTCCAAAAACTTCCCCTCGCTTGATTCTGTAATCCTAACCAGATTGTTCCCTCGACAAAACTTAAATCAAGAATTAGTTCCATATAGATTTAGCTATAAACAATGATAAGAAACTCTAGAGATTTATTTAAAACCAACTAGAGCATTCTATACCTAGAGCATACTTCTAAATCAAATGTCAATGCAAGATAGCTCTACATTAACAAATCTACAAGAGCATATGGAAGCAAATTAGATCAAAGCATGAGTAAAAGGAATTATACCAATGCTCAACAATTCATCACACTCGAAAAGGAGGAACACCTCATGAATGAAACCCCAAAGTCTTTTTGATATTTCCAAAAGTGTACAAGGCAGCAGCGCTTCCGCAAGCACAATAGCTAGTAACAATTTTATTACAATGTGAGAGCCCACAGCTCTATTATATAGAGAGTTGGGAGCAAATCCCGATGAAGAATGACAATGACAAATGGCATTGGAGCCAATCCCAATGTAGAAGTGATTAAACAAGTGCAATGAGGTGACAATCCTAAAGAGAAATTCGAATTTGTTGAATGGAGCTACAATGCCAAGTGTAAAAATCGAATTCTGGCAAGTGAACATCATTTTCTTCTTCCCTTATGTGCCAAATTCGAATTTTATGGTAGAATGACAAGTGTATATGGGTGGTAACCCATATGGGGACAATTTCCCACAAAAATCTCCACCAAATATTCTCCCAAATCCTCCCGAATGTGCATTAACTTCACAAATTCGAATTTCCAAGCAGCTTTTTCATTTAATGCCAAAAATTCGATTTTATTTGAGCACATGTCTTTTCCTTGATTTTAGGAGTCCACATCACTTTGGGACTTTACTTTAACTCCCCCATAATTTTCCACTTCATTTCCACAACATTTAGCATTTATGGATATTTATTTTTCTCCATTTATTTAATTTCTAGCTTAATTAATTGCCAGATTTCTCACTAAACTTTGGAAAAGTGGGTTTTGAGGGTCCAAAACACATTATTAACCCCTCAAAGTGTGTCATAGTAGAAAGTTGAGGGTGAGGTGTAAATTTGATTACACTTCTCTATACTACACTTATTACAATTTAAATACAATTTTATTTGCAATTTTTGACCTGCGGGAAATCTAAAAAATAAAAAAATGACTACCTAGACCTAACCAAATTACACAAAAAAAATTGTGTGATCTAGTATGGTAATATACATCGATTCTAGACACTAAGATGTGTCAGGGGCTCAACCTTCAAACCATCACCCCGGCTTTGGAGTAAAACGTGAGTGAAAAAACCTTAAAAATTATCCGCCTTTGAAAAAGAAGGGATAATTAACCAGATTTACAAATAAATAAAAAAACACTTCAACGTGTACTCGTTTGTTGATGGAGTCCCAACATCCTAGGCCTGTTACAGACTCAAAACTCATCATTACTAGTATCACTTATTACAATTCCCCGAAGGGTGTGAAATCTGAGTACAAGAAAGATGATGAAAAGATAGAAGTAGAGTTAAAAAACTTTGTTGACTGACGATATCTGATGGTACAAGTGTCCTTTGGATGATCCTTGGGTATGGAGTCTTCATATAATCATCAGGTGCCACTCTAGTGGTCAACAAGAAGAATTCTTCTTCTTATTTTCCTCTATCAGAAATAATAATAATGTATAAACATGAAAACCAACAAATTGTTGGCATGCTTATACAGAAAATTTAAAGTGAAAACCAACTTCTATTGGCACCTTAAATTTTCTTTCTTTACCATTTCTTCCAAAAAGAAAATTCCCTTTTTCTAAGCATTCCTTTCTTTTAAAAAAAACTCTCAACTACAGAATCAGTGACTTTTTGCAACTCGAACAAGTTTCTGCAGCTCTAATAAGATTTTTGCAATCGATTTGATAGGAACACTTGGTGGCTCAAATTAAAGAAATAATTGACTCCTTTCAAGTGCAAAGTACCTGCAGAAAACATCAAAGGACAAATAAAAGTTAGCAAATCAGTCGAAGGTATGTGATACTTTAGTTTTACAATTAGGATTAACATATTGCATATATGAATTACGTGGACATAGTACTACCGGAATAAAATGAAATCATTGCAAATCATGGGTGATAGTCGCTTGAAAAATCCATTATAGTCCACCATTTTAACTCCTGTCTCGCCCTCATTTCGAATCCATCGATTTGAATGCCAAATCATTGAATTGAATGCATTCCAACAACTAACTCATTTCCGTAAACCTTCATTATATTCACTCGTTCTCTCATTCCTGCAACTCATACAGCCTCTCCATCTCTCCCCATCACAAAACGAAACTGTACCAAGACCATTTTTTTCCCTGTCAAGTAAACAGTTCTTGAGACAAAAACATCTCTCACCATGGATGTTATTGTCCCAAAAAAACCAATAGGAAAGAACTTTTTGGAAGGATATCCTCAGACCAGGGCACTGTTACAAAAAGTACAGTGGTTAAAATTCATAGAAAAATTATGGTTTCCATAGGGAGGTAACGAAAACTCTTGCATGATCTTTTGATGGAACATAGGTTGAAATAGGTGATGTCAAGTTCGTAGTAACATAGTCCTTGATTGCAGAAGCCACCAAATTGCCTAGAGATGGAGAAAAGTGGTTCAAGGAAAGAGGAATTGAAGGGGAAGATTGGAAAATCTTCTTGAAAAACCCAAACATGAACACTACCATCTTCAGAAAAGCTATTCCTAGTTTTGCCCTCAAAAATAAATGGAGAAATTTGTTTCTTGAAGAGCATCAAATGAATCTTCCATATTTTCTCTTGCATAGCCTTAAAAAAATGTCAATGAATATTCAGAAGAAAATTCAGTCTATAGACAATACAATGTACCATCATGGATTGATAAAAATCTTGACTGAGTTTCATCTTCAAAGCACAGGTGACAATTGGGAAAATTTTCTAGTAAGAAATCATTTTGAAGAGAAAACCCCTGAAAAGCCAAGTGGTAGTAGAACCCTAAAGGGAAGAAAGACAAAAATGGAAACAGTAATAGAATAGGAACCACAGTCCCAACAAGAATTATCAGAGGATGAACTACCCATTGTAGATATTTTGTAGAAAATAAAAAGAGGGAATTTTAGAAGAAAGAAAGCCAGCAAGAAAACAGAGGTTTTACCCCAAACCAAGATCCTTCCTCAGAAAGGAAATCCTAAAGCTAAAGAGAAGAAAACTCAAGGATTTCCAGCCACAGGTTTGAGAAGAAGCACCAGATTGAACACAGTGAAAGAAGCAGCCTCCGAAGTTGCAGAACATATTGATCTTGAGTTGAAAGAGCAATCTGAAGGTCTTGAGGACTCTCCAAGAGAGTCACTGACACTGTCACCAAGGGTGTCACCACCAACCAAGAAGTCCAGTACAAAGTCCAGGCGTTGATCCTGTTCAACAAGAAATTTTTGATTACATAGAATCATTAGAGAGAAAGGAAGCAGCAACCAAAGGATCAATCCAGAGCCCAAAAGAAGGAAGTAACCAGTTTAATGAGCCACAAGAACCTTCAGCATCTAATGTTTTAAAGCAAGAAATCTTTGAGCTAGAGACATTAAACAGATACCCCAAAAATGAAAATCAAATGCTGAAGGCACAGAATGGAACTCAAATTGCCAAGAGTGACAACCTCATTTTTCACTTAAGTCTATGGTATAAAAAGAACAAGATATTGAAGAAAGAAGACAGGGCAATGAAAAGAAAAATCATTAACCTGAAGTATAAGATCCTTATGAAGAAACCAAGAATGTCAATGGCTACCAGAAAGAAGAAAAAAAGTGAAATTTGGAT
Organism: Pinus taeda; assembly: GCA_000404065.3. Taxonomy (NCBI): domain Eukaryota; kingdom Viridiplantae; phylum Streptophyta; class Pinopsida; order Pinales; family Pinaceae; genus Pinus; species Pinus taeda. Next base: position 51,967 of record APFE031388276.1, on the reverse strand, counting down.
GTGATAGCAAAGATGTACAAGAGAATGACAATGTTGTATTGTATGAGGACATACAAAACGTCCAGTGTAGGGGACTATAGAGTCCAAGCACTGCTTTACCTTGACAACCTTTTTGCCCATATTTCCTCCTTTTTCCTATTGCTACCATCCGAATAAATGCAATAAATATAGGGTTTTGATAAGGTAAGCACTCATATGTCCTCTTTTTCATGTTTTGTCAATATGCCTTATTGTTTTATTAAAGTTTGCATTCAGCTACAGAATTGACTTGATTCTGCAACTAATCCACAGATCCGCAACTACTTCCAATGTTGACAAGGTTCTAATGCGTCAGCTCAGCAAAGGAGCATATGGGTAGATACAGAATGATCCTCTCATGGATTTCTTCCTGTTTACTCGAGCCAATCCATCAAAATGATTGCACTACAACACGGTCGACCATGACAGTGAACCACAAGATAATGTGCTGGATCAAAGTCCGAGTTTCAAGAGATATTATCGATTTTCTTTTTCAATAGCGATTTGATTGTTAAAATTCGCAACTAGGGCCAAACTCCATGTGGATCATCTTATTTATGGCAGTTGATATTTTTCTTGGATCCCTCTCATTGAGAGGTGTAGGATTGATCTAAATCCCATCCGAGTCCGATAAGTACTCATGGAGTTATGAATTTATTTGTGTTATAAGACAATTTGTCAAGGTCGGCCAGCAACCAAAGAACCCCCACATGTGCTCAATGTTTTAGTATAAAAGGAGATGACTTGAGAGTCATTTTACACACACTTCTCTCTTGATTTCTCTCCACTTGTCTTGGGTTTTAGTGTGAGAGAAATCTTGGAGGAAGTAGCCCTAAGCCGCAGCATAAGGAAGGTGCCCTAACACAGTTCTAAGGAGGATGATCTAGCAGCAATTCAAGAGAAGAGACCCTACTTCTATACGCTGCCTAAAGGAGCCTATCCACAGTCCTAGGATGGAGAAATAACGCGCCCTAAACGAGATGTACCTAGCCGCAGTTAAGGAGGGTTATAGCATGCCCTAGCTGCAGCATAAGGAGGTTGGAATAGCATGGAATAGGAGGACTATTTTGGGGTCCGAGTTGCCCTAATGGAGGCCGAGTATGCAATGTGCTAGGCCAAGACCTTAAGGGCTAAACGTTGCTGGTTTAGGGCCTGTTTCAGGGTGAAGGAGGGCCGAGTTCCCTCGCTGGAATAGCCGCAACCATAGGACAGTTTTGAGGACACTTTGGAGGGGTGCAGATCCATGGAAAGGCAGTTGTAACCGTACACAATCTTGTTGTAGGGTGAAATTACACGCAGGCCGAAGGGTAGACAAGGGCTAGGGCAGCCCAGAATTGAAGCAGCCACCCTCGGCCCCTCAAAGAAGGGCAGCCGCATCTCTTGGGAGTATTTTTGGGCACAAAAAGAAGGCTAGTTAAGCACTGTTGTGTGCCCTAACTAGACCTAGTTTGCTGCAACCAAACAGACCTCAAAATTGTGAGCTTGTACATACATATTTGGAGCAGCGTTTGTGTGGTATGTTGGCAGCTAGATAATTGGGACAGCAGCAAGACATAGTGCTGCAATAGCAATTGGGACAGCAGCAAAACATGGTGTTGCAATAGCAATTGGGACAGCAGCAAGACATGGTGTTGCATTAGCAATTGGGACAGCAACAAGACATGGTGCTGCATTAGCAATTGGGACAGCAGTACGGTAAGCAAGGTGCAACGAGCACATGGTGGAAAAACAAGGTGCAGCAATGGCACATGATAGTACAAGATGCAGTACAGTGATGGGTACAGTCATGATTAATGAAGCATGATGAGATGCAGCATAGTGATGACGGGTGCAGCATGGTGCAGCACAGTGAGGTACAACATGATGATGAGCAGCACAATGATAGGTGCAGTAAGACGATGGAATCACCTTGGAGAATCAGTTGAAGCAGCATGTCTTCAACTGAGTTCAGTGGTCTCATGTATCATCTTCTTAGAGATGATCTATGCTCTTATTTAGATAAGTCAAAGTGTTGACTTTTGTTGTAAATGTACTATCTCTTTCTCTCTCTCTCTCTGCTGAACTATTGAAGAACATATAAGAAGAATTGATCAAGGGTTTCCCCACATTGGGGTCTGTCCTTGGCTAGCGTCACATCTTGTGTCCTCTTGTCTTCGCTTGTCTTTTGCGATTTATGTTTATGTTCTATCTACAATTTACTATTATGCTGATGTGATTGCTAATCTGGAAAAGATATTGAGCTAACTGTGAAAATTGAAATAAATTGCTCTAAACATAGAACATACCTAAAATTCACATGGTATCGGAGCTGAGGTGAAGACAAAACCCAAGAAAGAGTGAAAGAGCAATCATCAAAGACAGTTGAGAAATGACAAAAGGATCAATGGATTCCTCATCCCTCTTCAAATTCATCGAGGGTGAAATCGAAGCAGAGAATATTATCAGAATGACGCAGCAGAAGCTTTTGATGGCCTACCTAAAGAACACTTCATTGGGAAGTCGAGATCTAAGGGTGGAAGGAAAGGCAGATGCCTTGTTTGTAATAAGTTCGGCCATCATGCGAAGGAGTGTCCGAATGGCAAGGACACATCACTTGATGATGATAACAATCATTCCAGGGACATCTTCAATGATCGAAGGAATGGCAGGCAATGCAGGTCATCAAAGGAAACAGCCGACTCTTCAAAGAAAGCAAGGAACCCCAGGTATGAAGAATTAAATGTTGTTTCTGATAAGATATGTATTGGCCCTCTCCTTCAAATTCTTTAGGAATTTGGCTTATTGATTATAGTGCTCCAAGGCACTTCATCGGATAGAAGGGTGCTCTCTCTAATTTGGTGGAGATGGAAACAATCCTGGAATTATACTTGGAGTCAATGCCACCTATCTCGGAAAGGGTGTAGGGAATGTTACCCCTCAATTGAATGAGGGTAACTCAATTCATTTACAAGAATCTCTTTATGTCCCTTATCGCAAGAAGAACCTGGTGTTCATTTTGGCAATGGAAGTCAAAGGTTTTAGGGTGGCATTCATCGATGGAAAGGTATGTGTTTGAAAATGAAATTTGCAAAGATGATTTTGCTCATGGGTTCAAGGTTGGCAATTTGTATCAGGTTGCAGGATGGTCCATTGGGGAACATGACAGTTGACACATCTCATGCACCAGAGGTCTAATTTATGGGGCCCTACCCGATGTGAGTCAGGTGGCGACAAGGATGCCTGAATTCAAAAAGAGCATGAAGGTACATGTCTGAGATGTACTAAAGGAAAATCTTACAAGGGGACCATTTCCCTCATGTAGCAGGTCCACAAGTTTGGAACAACCCGAGGGGTTTGAGATTCGTGATCGGGAATCTCATGTACCAGTCTTGCTCAAAGTGCTTGCATCTGTGCATCTCTGACTTGGCCTTTCAATATTTCCATACAGTAGTCCACAACCTTGTCTACCTATATTAGTACCAATTATATGCGAGGGATGTAGCCAAGCTGATGAAATTGAATGTAAATCAGACTGATATCTATCAATACAACATTTGCCTGCCTCACAAACAAAGGCTTCTGCAGAATAAAGAGCAAGGTCACCACTTGCCACTGTCTGACGTTGTGCTTCAACTAGTAGTTCAACGTGGATGTTTGCGCATGAAAAATCTTCAACCATATGTGACTTGAAAAAGTAATCAGATATAAACAATTGTGGCTTGGATAGAAGAATTACATCACGGTGAATACCAGATAGTCGCCAGTGATCTTGATCTTCAAGATAGGACACATCACTCCACCTCATCACTTGAACATCCAATATATTTTCTTTGCAAGAACCAGGTTGGTAGCAACGTTCAGTTATATCAAATTCCGTAGGAAGCTTGCTATCCTGGTTGTATCCCACAAATACCCCATTTATCCAAGCATAGAATGTTGAATCGACTGCATCGAAGTGCAAAATACACGACGACCTGTCCATTCTTCTGGAAGAAGGAAGGATTTTCGATAGCAACCAATAGGATTTTCAGTGGGAACATACGGAGCATTCAGTGGAAAACGGTACACACAATTTGTATAAATTGGACAATCATAGCCATTCATCTGTTGGAATTTCTTCAATTGTCAAAACAATATGCATGATATGCTGATGGACATTGGTTACAATGTTGTTTTTATAGAGATGGGCTCAAAAAAATTTCTTGTTTTTTGATGGAGTATGAATTTCTTCATATAGAAATCTAGTTGCATTGATCATATTCCAAGACTGGTGGATGTTGCAAGATATCATCCGTAAACCTCACTACAGGGGCCAAAATTAACAAGTCAACCATACTTGCCTCAATATAATGTTGTAAAAAGAACTCTAGGATTTGCATTATTATAAGCAGCACCAAAGTCTTTGTGAAGTAAGAGTCAGGGTGATGTTTTCCTTCATATCATGCTTCCAACACTTGCGGTAGAGACCAGCAATCCCATCAGACTCCAATGTCTAGATAAGGTGACATCCACAGTGGATTTTGTAGTATGCCTCAAACAAGGAGCTAATGCGGGTAGATTGGACAAACTTTGGTTGAGACATAAGTGTCAATCTCTTTGAAGTGTTTTTGGGAGTCAAAGGGTGAAGTTTGTAATTTTTTTTTGGAATGGTAAGGTGAACTTCATTTAATCGTATTTGAAGCCATAAGTGAATTTTTGTATTTGGAGTGATAAGTGAAAGTCATTATTGTAATTCAAAATAATATTTTACTTTGAGAGCGATTGAGTCAGTGCAGGCAGTTTTTGAAGACAATTTGCTTCCAAATTTTGCAAGTGTGGCATTCTCATTGAGAAGTTTCCACAACAAAGTTGTGACATTGAAGAATAATGTACTCCAGTAATTAATAAAATCATAATTTTTGTGGTGCTTGTGTCCTAGATCAGCCCAAAATTGAATAAGGGGATCTTAGGTACACTGTGTGTAATGAATGCGTGTGCATGACTTGTGTTCAGATTATCAAAACGCTCTCTTTGTATTATGCTTAAACAACTACATGCACATAAGCAAGCTTTAAGTATAAGAACGTTTAATCAAGCTTAAGTACACAAGCACAAAGCGTCACATCATCAACTTGATAAGATGATTTTCCAAGCAAGCACATTTCACATCATGTAATCAAAGCAATCAAGTTAAGGATGCTACAAAATCAAGAATTTCAAGCCAAGACGACATCAACATCATCAACACTTCTTGTATCACTTGCAAATAAACATTTTTTTAACTGAATTGTACGGGTGCATTCTCAATTGTAACCGACACCCTAATTTGAATTGTTAAGGTGAATACATTAAGTCAAGCAAGTCTTCAACTGAGTCATCAAAATTGAACTTGTCATTTGTCTCTTGGGTGCATTTTCAACAGTGTTCGACACCCTTCCTTTTTTAAAATCAGCATATTCAGTGAGTACATTCAAGAAAACACAAAGTGTCAGTAATCAATCAAGCAAATTCAAGCAAGCCATCTAGCAAGCAATCATCATCAAACGAGTGTGAATTCTAGTATTCTATTCCTCAAGTGAGCATCAAATCAAGCCAGTGTTTAACGCAAGTGCAATAAGCAATAAATCAAGGGAGGTGTCATTCAAACAACAAAGCGGGCGTGTCATTCAAACAACCAAGCAAGCGAGCGTGTCAAAATCAAGTGTGAAAGTTCAAAGCACAACATCTACAACAAACGACCCAGTGTGAAGTTGATTGAAGCATTCACAAAGTGTCAGTGAAGCATTCAAGCAAAGCGATCGTCATCAAGCGAGCGTGAAATCAAGAGTTCAAGCAACCAAGTTATAAAACTCTAGCAAGTGTTTAAAGCATCAGCAAAAAGCAACAGTATAAGCGAGCCTGAATTGAAAGTGAACAAGCTAACATGGCGACACACATTCAACTATCCCAAATTCTTAACAATTTGATTTTATCATCAGCTGGCGACATGGTGAACATCAGCAAAACAACTCTTGCTAATATTCAAGTGCATCTTCAAAATGCACATGAAATGATTGAGTTCTTCAACTAGAGTTGCAACTATAAAGAACTGAGTTGCTAGAGAAGAATGATGCTTCCAAGTCTTTGAACAATACAAATGCAGTTGATGATTCCAAGTCACTAATCCAACCAGCTTCAAGTGTCGAAGTGGTCCTTGATCCAGTTCAACTTTCTTCCAAACCAATCATCAAGCCATGGGAAGAAATCCAAAGTAACAGAAATCGACGAGGCTTAGGATATGTCAAAGATGACACCAAATTGCATATCCTAGATTATTCAAAGCTCATTAAGTTTTTCAGTGCAAAGTTTCTTGCACAAATCACATCAACTAGTTTTGAGAAAGTTGAAGACAAACAGAAATACATGCAAACTGAAGTTGCAATCAAACCAAAATGCCTTCATTGTCAAATAACCGGTCACCTGGAAGATCAGTGTTTTGATATCCATCCTTGTCACCATTGTGGCAAGTCAAATCATTCATCAGCACAATGCGGCAAACAACAACAATCAACCAGATTGAAGATCAATTATTCATGGATTGATCCCTGGGAATGGTCATCCACGGTTAGAAGATTGTATGAGTTTTACAATCGAATTCACTCACACATATTGCAGCCACCAGTAAAAATGAAGATGGTACTCTCGTGCAGTTGAACGGGGGAGTACACCAGTGAAACACTCCTGCACCTGAAGGGGGGAGTTCAGAAATAATTTGAAGAACATTGACTCACCTTTTAGCTGACAAAGGGGGGAAAATGTCAATGAAATTGACAGTGGTTGCCAGACTGAAAGTCTCGACAACATCAGCGAAGCAGCCAGTGGGCATTTTCATCAACGAGTGAGCATCAACAAATTCAGCTAGTGGGCGATCGACAGCAAAGTCAGTAGTGAGCAGTTTTCAAACGCAGCAAAAGCAACAGTGAGTTGTTTTTCAACGTCATCAGCCAGTGGGCCATCATCATCAGCAGATTCGACAATGGGTGTCCATCAACTTTTGTCAGTGGACAAACAAATACGCCACTGGACGTTCATCAAAAAAATTTCGGTGGACACAGGATGCTAATTTCAAGTAAAGGGCAATTGGATCCTTTTGCAGCTTAGCACGTGATGGAGTTGTCAAGCATGAATCAGACATGCAGCTAACTCATGGTCTCTTCATATTGCAATTTCTTCAGCATCCAGCTTTGGCGGTTTTTCAAGCAAATGTTTTTTGAGGATCAACTTTAGAACTCGGAAGAGGGTTCCTTGTTCTTATTTTGGATTTATCATTGAGGGGAAGAATGTTAGCCTCACTCTCATAATAAAACAATTATAAATCCAAAATTATAATTAAGTAAATCAAATCTTGAGAATTAAGAGTTAGTTCCTCAAACTAGGGAGTTTAGTTAGGATGAGAGATTCTCTCTAACTAGTTCTCCTAGATTAGTGTTTTGTTGAGAATGTATCTCAACCAAATTTGTTCAAGATAGACGCACTATCTTGGAACAACTTACCCATGTATTTATATATATCATAAACATTATTTATAAAAAAGAAAATTCATGAGAATGAGAGACTACAAACAAGTCTCTCATGCCTTTTCCACCATATCTACATTTATGTATCTAGTATGTGTATTTATTAAATTCCCTTCAGGACCATAGTAGTACTATCGATGGACGCATCGTTGTATCTACTGTACTCCCTATGCTAGGATGACCTCCATTGATCTGGGATCAATGAAACTGATCTAGGATCAATATGAGTGGTTTGAGACACTCTCTTGTGATATTGATCTAGGATCAATGAAACTGACTTCGGGTCAATAAAAGTGATATAACTCACTCTCTCTTGGAACTAATCTAGGATCAGTAAGAGTGGTATGACACACTCTCTTCAGATGGGACTGACTTCGAGTCAGTAGAGAATGGTATGAGACATTCTCAATCAATTCTTCTTCTTCATGGTTTAGCACAGCAGTGCAAGGCACTGATGGCAAAGATAGTACGGTCTGGCATATGGATCAGCAGATGGAGTTCTCCCTAGTTGAGAGGGAGTGTTAAAATTGGCAACTAGGGCCAAACTCCATGTGGATCATTGTATTTATGGCAACTGGTATTTTTCTTGGATCCCTCTCATCAAGAGGTGTAGGATTGATCTAAAGATCATCCGATCCCGATGAGTATTCATGGAGTTTTGAATTTATTTGTATTATAAGACAATTCGTCAAGTTTGGCCAACAACCAAATAACCCCCACATGTGCTCAACGTTTTAGTATTAAAGGAGATGACTTGAAAGTCATTTTACACACACTTCTCTCTTGATTTCTCTCCACTTGTCTTGGGTTTTAGTGTGAGAGAAATCTAGGAGAAGTAGCCCTAAGCCACAGCATAAGGAGGATGCCCTAACGCAGTTCTAAAGAGGATGATCTAGCAGCAATTCAAGAGAAGAGACCCTACTTCTATACACTGCCTAAAGGAGCCTAGCCGCAGTCCTAGGATGGAGAAATAACGCTATAGAGGAAGCCCTAAACGAGCTGTACCTAGCCGCTGTTAAGGAGGGTTATAACATGCCCTAGCCACAGCATAAGGAGGCTAGAACAGCTTGGAATAGGAGCATTGTTTTGGGGTCCAAGTTGCCCTAATGGACGCCGAGTATGCGGTGTGCTAGGCCAAGCCCTTATGGGCTAAACGTTGTGGGTTTAGGGCCTATTTCGGGGTGAAGGAGGGCCGAGTTCCCTTGCTGGAAGAGTCGCAAACATAGGACAGTTTTGAGGACCCTTTGGAGGGGTGAAGATCCATGGAAAGGCAGCCGTAACCCTACACAATTTTGCTGTAGGGTGAAATTACACACAAGCCGAAGGGTAGACAAGGGCTAGGGCAGCTCAGAATTGAAGCAGCCACCCTCGGCCCCTCAAAGAAGGGCAGCCGCATCTCTTGGGAGCAGGGTTGAAATTTGGATTCTTTATTACCTGTCAAATAATTTTTTTTTGATGTTTTGGGTTTTTATGTTGGCCGTGAAGGAACGTTATGTCTAAAATTTTGCTCTTCAATCAAAATGTTTTGATAATAAATCGACCCTTCATCAATAAAGGTTTAATTAAAAAAATACTTTTCAATCACACCACTGTGTTAATTTTTTCTCACATATTTATAATAAGAAAAAAACAACGTGACCATGACTAAATGATTTGTTGAATCATAAAGGTTGTTTTACTCATGGATGGGATTCATAACTCCCAAACCATCGAGATTCAGTGCTTCTCCCAAACACATATACAAAAATTATGAGTAAATCTAGAAATCTATTTTACTCACCCAACTCATTGTTATTGCAATCAATCTACTCCTATTTTAATTTCTCAATTTGGATTTCTATTAGATAATTTAAATGTTACAATTTCAGTAAAAACAAATAGATTTTTTTCACCAAATAAACAAAAATCTTCAAAAAAAAATTTCCATCCTAAAAACTTTGGAGTTGAACAAAAACTATCCTCCAAAATGCCCATCCTCTCCACCATCATAATATCACGAAATCTAGATAAAGTTCAATTT
>APFE031388276.1:27387-40425 GCA_000404065.3 Pinus taeda | reverse complement strand
AATGACGTTTTTGCAAAAAAGTGAACAGTAAAAAATACGTTTTAGAACTTTGAAAGCCCATCACAAAAAACGGCTTTTTAAAATTTTTAAACATGAAATACGGTCAAAATGCCTTGTGACGGGCATTTTGCCCGTCAAATTCCAACCCTGCTTGGGAGTATTTTTGGGCACAGAAAGAAAGTTGGTTAAGGACTATTGTGTGCCCTAACCAGACCTAGTTTGTTGCAACCAAACAAACCTCAAAATTGTGAGCTTGTACATACATATTTGGAGTAGCATTTGTGTGGTATGAGTTTGTTGCAACCAAACAGACCTCAAAACTGTAAGCATGTACATACATATTTGGAGCAACGTTTGTGTGGTATGTTGGTGGCTAGATAATTGGGACAGCGGCGAGACATGGTGCTACAATAGTAATTGGGGCAGCAGCAAGACATGGTGCTGCAATAGCAATTGGGACAACAGCACGACATGGTGTTGCAATAGCAATTGGGACAGCAGTATGGTAAGCAAGGTGCAGCAAGCACGTGGTGGCAAAACAAGGTGCAGCAATGGCACATGATGGTACATGATGCAGTACAGTGATGGGTACAGTCATGATTGATGAAGCATGACGAGATGCAGCATAGTGATGACGGGTGCAGCATAGTGAGGTACAAGATGATGATGAGCAACACAATGATAGGTGCAGCAAGGCAATGGAGTCACCTTGGAGAACCAGTTGAAGCAACATGTCTTCCACTGAGTTCAGCTATCTCATGTATCATCTTCTTAGAGATGATCTATGCTCTTATTTAGATAAGTCAAAGTGTTGACTTTTGTTGTAAATGTACCATCTCTCTCTCTCTCTCTGCTGAACTATTGAAGAACATATAAAAAGAATTGATCAAGGGTTTTCCCACATTGGGTTTTGTCCCTGGATAGCGCCACATCTTGTGTCCTCTTATCTTGGCTTCTCTTCTACGATTTATGTTTATGTTCTATTTGCAATTTACTATTATGTTGATGTGATTGCTAATCTAGAAAAGATATTGAGCTAACTGCGAAAATTGAAATAAATTGCTCTAAGCATAGAAAATACCTAAAATTCGCATCGATGAATAAGCGATATGATTTGGTTTTATAAGGATTGTAGCGAAGATCCTTAGGCTTGAATTTCTCATGTTGTTAATTAAAAACTCTATAAGAACAATGGCCGCTCTGTGATAAGGGTGCGCCACCATATGTAATTTTGAAAGCGTCTTGTAGAAACTATTTTCTGATTAATAGATCTTGGTTCATACATTTTATGTTGCATTGATTACAGCTGTTGACTGCCTCATGGAGGGCCCCTGCGTGCAGATCAAGTCTTTGATTCACTGCGAGTAGATTTTCTTTTATTTCTTAGATTTAATTTGTAGATGCTCTGTTTTTATATTGTTAGGATGCAGTTCAATGGAGTTCGCAATTAAATTGATCTCTGCATCAGTAATTTCATTTGCTTTATACCTAGCATAATTCAATCATTTCGTTTGTTTTCTACCTAGTATAACTTAATCATTTTGTTTCATAGTTTAGCTATTTCATAGCTTAGCAATCTCGTTCTTGTTTTACTTTTGCATTGAATGAAGTTGCAGTAGTTAAGAGTAATAGTCTTTTGTTACCATCTGAATTCAAGCATCCTTCATTTTTCCAATTTGATAAAATTGGATCTCCTTCACATCATTCCATGCATTCATAATTAGCCTTGTTTAGTTGTAGCATAAAAATCCAAAAATAATTAAAAACGGTTTAACCGAGTAGATTCATTAAAAAGAGTTAAAATCATTATTCAACCATCCTACAAAGCTCAATTCAGCTAGGATTAATTCTAGAATAATCCATTAACAAATCTCAAAGATAATACTCTAATATAGATAGTAACATCATATTCATACAGATTCTAAATTTAGATTTTAACCATAACGTAAACACCTTAATGACATAAGTAACTTCTAGCACATACAATGCACTTGTACTTCGTCAGTTTACCTGCCCTGGTCGATAATTTATTCTTACAATTTAAGAACATTAAATTGACTAAACAATGCCTCTTTGTTTAACTAATTATTATTTAAATATTTATTTATTATGATTATTACTTTTTATCTATATATATTACTTTTACATCATTTATGTTCATAACATTGCCTTCCCCTTCAAAACGCTTTGTTTTTAAAGCTTGTTGATGAAAGGGTTTGATCTCGTTTTCTGCTACGAATGTCTTCTCAGCTTAGGACAATCATCTTTGTCGATACAAGTTGATATGATCCTTGGAGTGATATATAAAATTGTCGTATTGAGAACGAATCAAACCATCTTAGATTGATCTTTTGTGAAATCAAATTTTGTGATAAATAGTCATCGTAGGACTAGATTCTGCAAACTTCAGTGTTCCTGGGAACATAAATTTGTCATTTATGTTCTGAGTGATACTGGCAAGTCAATTGATTGGAAAGTTTGCACTTGTGATTCGGGTGCCGATAAATAGTTCTTCTGTTTGGACATTCCCTTATCATGTTAGTGGTTGTTTTCTGATTTCTTTCAAGCCTGTTATTGTTAAGTTGGCAGCTGAATCATTGTTTGGAATGTCCATCGTTTGAACTGCAACTTCTACATGCATATTTACTTTAGTAGGTTTATCCTTTGCTTGAGTTACGATTTTGACTGGATCGGTATTCGTTCCCTTTTCGTCAAACTAGATTGTTAACTCTGAAGACTTTAATGCTTCCTTTGCAACAATTTCTTTGAACCTATTCGTCAATGATTTCTTATCATCCTTAAGTTTTTTAATCTGTTTATGCGGATTTTGGTTATGATTTTTGAGACATAAGCATTCCTCATTTCCTGAGTCAACTTTATTTGGCATTCAAGCATCTCATTTTTTAAACACTTTATTTGTTCTAATAATTTTTTGTTAAGGTCTTTTAAGCATAAATTGTCCTCTTCTTTCTCTAATAGACTTTCGTTGAATTTCTTGTCGAACCTTTTTTTCTAGTTCTAACTTGTGCTTCTTAGTTTTACACTTTTTGACTTGTGCAAGAAGTTTTTGGATATGATCTTTTAAACGATAATTTTCTTCGTTTTTATTGGATATAGCTTCCTCAAACTATTTTTGCGTCTCCGATATTAAGTTTTGATTCATTTGAGGTATTAATTTCGTGACATCTTTAAAGGCTTCAGATGAGGACATTATCGATTTTGACTTCGTTGTCATGTCTCGAAATGTGATCATCTTTCCCTTATAAGAAAACATCAATTTTTTTCTCTATGTTTAACATGAATGAACCCAATTCTGTAAACCAAGGTTGACCCAGAATTTATGTCAACCTCCATGTCATACATTTTTACAACACTATAATGGGATGTGTACTCATAATGATCTACTATTATTTGCAAATCATTAATTTCGTATTTCTTTCCAAGAAGGTCTATTGTTTCGCCTACATTGGCATCTGAAATTAGCAGTCGATTCGCCAGATTAGTATTTATGTAATTTTCGTCGTTACTTGTACTAATAGCGATATTAACATTTTTCCCTTGGATAGTCCCTCTTAATGTAATTAGCTTACGATGTGTGATTAAAATATCCTTATAAGAAAATCGTCCGTCCTTCATCATTTTCGTATTAGTTCACTTTTTTCTTCAAAAATGGACTTCTTTTAAAAAATAAGTGCCATTTTATTTGATAAACTTGAACACCTTTATAAATTCCTTTAACTTTTATTTTCCTCAATTATATATTTTTCACACTTTAAAAAAAATTAATATAGCTCCACTCTTTAAATCAACTGCACCTTATATTTATTATAGTGTTTTTAAAAAGTATTCTTCCTTTGTTATAACTTGTTATCCTTGTCTCTTTATAGTTCTAGATTTAACCCTTTATAAACTTTAATATATGGATCTTTCAAGTAACCTTTTATAATAATACCCGTTTTGTACTTATATATATTTTCAATAATTTTATGACTTGAACTTTTCTTTAAATACCCCCTTAAAATATAATACTTCTCTTTATATATCTTTTATTTATAATTTTTTTTTTTTCTTTTTAAAAAGTTACAACCCTAGTGAAACATGGCTATTCACCTCTTTGGGCTATTCACCTCTTTGGGGTATAATATAAAATACATGTCCACTTATGTGTTTTTGACTCAGTTAATGTTCTCCACATAAAAAAAAAAAAAACTTACCATTCACATAAAGAGATTTTGTATTCCTTTTGTTTTTCTTTCACCTTTAAAATACCATGGGCAATTACCATGGGTTTTTAAAACCACGAGCTTGTAAACCACTTAATGAAAAATCAAGATAATATTATCTACTCTTCCTTGTCTTACATATAGTGTTAAAGATATTTGAAAAGATTCACTTTTTACCTTGTCATGCACTTTTTATCAACAATGTAGAACCTTTATCTATATATGGATGTTCTCCTTCAAAATTCACCTCGGACTTTTTTTTTTTTAACTAAAATAATTGAAATGTGAACGGCCAAAGGCCTTTTTTTTATTTTTTAATTAACTAATTCTTCTTTTTTTAACTCTTTTTTTTATAAGTGGACTAGGGTCTGACCAAAAATGGAGAAACTCCAAACTCTGCGCGAAACACTTCAATTACACAACAACAAGATTGATGGGAGGTTGATGGCCAAAGGTTTGGTGATCAACCAAACTTGGCTCTAATACTAATGAAACGAACAAAATTCGTCCTTCAAGTTAAATACTCTAGAACACTTGGAATATAAAGATCTCTATTGAGATACAAGAATATATATTAAAATGTATGAATAAGAATGATACAATGAAAGTGAGGGTCCTGTATATATAGCCGGGTAAGTACCCTTTCACAAAGCGTCATGTCTGTAGAGACATGCCTCTTTGTTTAACTAATTATTATTTAATTATATATTATTATGATTATTATTTCTTATCTATATTTATTACTTTTACATACTTTATCTTCATAACAGGATCACTGTCCCTGCCCCTCACTGACACTACGTCCCTCTTTGGCTCGAATGCTACTGCTACTAGCTCAATCTGCACAAGAAACTACTGCTCAAATATCACCTCTCCATCACCACATCGATCCCTTCTTATATCTTCATGTTGGAACTCCAATAGCCATGATTAAATCTTAATCAATGGCTCAGATCATTTTTTATCGATCCATGTGAGTTTCTAGAAAATTCTCACCTTGACTCAATTAATTTTAATTAATTAACAAGTTTTCTTAAGTTTAGACTTAGGAAACATTAAAAAATAGGTTAATAATCTAATTAAGCCATCCCTAGGTGGAATTTCCAGAAACGATTTTTGGGTTTTGGAAATCTCATGTGTTTTAGCCTCTCCACAAAATTTCGGGACTAGAACACATCCGATGCTACAAAAACTAACACTCCATCTTAGCAAAAACTATGTTCTAGTCCTGCACATCCTACCACAACACATTGTCTTTGTACCATCTCTTGTCACGTTGTTGATGTTTGGCGACTGCCCACCAACTACTGCATAACACTGATGCTACATCCGTGTTGCTATTAACACTGCCATACTACTGCCAACTTTGCATTTGCACTGCAACCCCCTCTCATTTGTTGTTGTTGCAACTGTAACTACTGCAACTGAGAAGCATCCTAAATACTGAATCAATTGTGTTCAGTATGATGCATTTGTCACCTAAGTCCTGATTGCTACTAGTTTCTACACTGTCCATTGAAGATTTTGCGTTGTTGTTGACTCTGTGCTATGCCACTCTACATTGTTGCCAACACTGCACTATGCTCCTCAGCACTTGATTGTTGGTCCGTGTAGCAAGGTAATGATCCAAGAGGTTGACACCTCACGAATCTTGCCTAATCTATGCAGTCGTGGACTACAGCTCCATGTCGCCCCACCTCACTCCTGGAGGTATAGTTGTTGCATAGATAAATATGATCTACTCATACTACTGCTACTATTGTTTTACTGATGCTTCTGCATTGCTGCTACAACTACCGCAATAATGAGTCTGATCTCCCCAAAACTTGAAGCACTAGCGCCCATAGGGATGCTCCCTCTGAAACTAGACTCCCTCTGAGTCTCAATCTCCCTATGGGAAATCTCTCTGCTCCCTCCTGGCAACTCACATTGTCCTCCTACACTAGAAACTGGACTGCGAAGTTCTGCACCAGGAATCTCTTGGCTGAAATTGCACTTGCATACTGCAACTGGGCAATTCGTATTGCATGTGTCACTGCAACAACTGTCTCATGTGTATTTACTGCAACTAGATCTGCAACTGTCATCTAAGTGATTGATAGCACCTGTTGACATTGAACCTACTACTATGACACTGTGGGCTCCTGTAGCAAAGGTGAAGGTCTTGATGCAACAATCTGGAACTGATCGGACTGATCTTCCTTGTTGTAACTGTGTTGGACCCTGCCCATTCTAGCACACTAGAGCCTTATACTCCTCCTCCTCGATCTGGTGCCTTATTACCTCCTTTTGAGCCTAGCCCCCAGATGCGACCCTTCTTCACTTTGCAACTCGCACTGGATAACTCATACTTCCTCTAACGCTTGTCTTCGACAACTAGAAATTGATCTACTACCCAGATTTGCATTCTGGCTAACCCGCACGTACTGCTCTAGCAATCTCATACGTCCATATTTAGAAAGCTGCAAAATCTGTGAAACTCAAATATCTAGAGAATACGAACAGAAATTTCCTCTCTTTCCTGTGGCCCTACTTCAGCGACTCGCACTCCTTTCGGGAATGTGCAGTGCTACCTGCTAGTCTACCTCTACACCTGAAAATTTTGGATTTCTGAAGCTAGAAACCCTCTGAGAGAAATATCCCTTTGTGTGTGCACATTCTCTTCCACCCCACACAGATTCTGCTCTAACAAACTGCTGCAAAACCATCTAAGCCCAGACAAGAAATCTGCTCAGTGAAAATCTGAGTTGCTACTCCCTTTGCCTGCTAGAATCACTGAATCTGGCAAGACGAATTTTTCTGCCAACCTGCACTGAAAAATCAATCTGCCCAGCAATTCGATCTGCCTGGCTTAGGCTTTACGCAGCCTCCAAAAATTCGTCCTGCTACTCCCAGCGAATTTCTGCTTTCGCTTCTAAAATTCCCTGTCTGATCAATCACACTCTAAAACCATGTGAAAATTTCGTCTATCACGGCAACTGGAAATTATTTTTCTATTTCTTAATTTATTTAACAATTTATCTGTTGTATGCTACGGCAAATACCAAATAATTCACACTGTAATTTTCACAAATAAATTGCGAAATAAAATAGCATTGGAAACTAAGACAATCTAGCACACAATTATTTTTGGACAAATGTTCCTAGAAAAACCTAATGTGGGAAAACGGTGCAGCAATGAGGGTTTTTCTTATTATGCAGCAAGGAAACTCTGAGTACAATCTAGATGCTGAAAACTAACAATCCGCAGCAAGAAAATCTGGCAAGATATTCCCTAAGCAACCCCGACACTCGTGCCGCCTACACTAGGAATAACTCAGCCTCTTGTTTCTGTTGCGTTTCCTCTGGATCATTGTCTCTGCCCCTCACTAACATTGTGTCCCTCTCTAACTCGAACTCTACTGCTGATAGCTCGATCTACACAAGGAACTGCTGCTCAAGTGTCACCTCTCCATCACCGCATCGATCTCTTCTTATATCTTCCGATTGGGACTCCAATGGCCAAGATTAAATCTTAATCAGTAGCTCAGATCATTTCTGGATCGATCTATGTGAGTTTCTAGAGAATTCTCACCTTGATTTAATATATTATGATTAATTAACCAGTTTTTCTAAATTTAGACTTAGGAAACATTAAAAAAGAGGTTAATAATCTAATTAAGCCATCTCTAGGAATTTCCAGAAACGATTTATGGGTTTTGGAGATCTTATGTGTTTTAGCCTCTCCACACAGTTTCAAGACAAGAACAAATCTAATGCTACAAAAACTAACAAAAACTTTGCCCTTGCAACTACAAAAACCCTAGCCTTATCTTCACACGTGAGAGAGAGAGAGAAAGAGAGAATTAACCCAAACACTTTGTTCTTCTATCCTTCTTCGCTTGCCTTTGTTTTGCCTCTTCTTCGCTTGGATGATGAGGAATGAGTGAGTGTCCATAGGAGGTCGAGTTCTCTCCTATATGCAGGCTTCCAAGAATGATGACATGACCTAATGAGGCCAACTTCTTACTACTTAATTGTCAGACTGACTTGGTCTTGGAGGGGTATTTTGACACTTTAAATATAAAAATAATTCTTTTGCCATGTTAAAATATGCCCAATGGAGTTTTCTTCATATGGCAATGATTCTATTGACTTCTTAACTCAATGACAAACCCTAGAAGCACTCAATGGGTGCTTGACCTCTAAATAAAAAGACCTTGTGCATGAAACCCATGCTACAAAATAACGATAATAATTCTTCTTTATTTTTACAATATACAAGAATCAAGGGTACATTTCATATTTATGTAGACTGAACCTAGTTATATATTTCAACAAGGGGGGAGATTAACACCTTATGGGCCCAGTGGATGAATGTGGACCCGGATGGGAAAAGTGTGAAAGGGGGTTATAATGAGCAAAGGGGAGTGAGATATATGGTGTCGAGAAGTGGGACCACGCAACCAAAATTAAGGTTTCCCATGTAGTGCCACTCTTAAAGCTAGTAGCCAATAGAGGAGATCCTATGGGACTACGATACAAGATTAACCACCAAGTTGTGACAAGGGAACAAGGTAACAATCCAAACCCATTCTTTCCGCTGAATCCCCCCACTAATCCATGTCCGAATATGTCCAAAAAAAGCAAGCATAAACACCTAATCACTTAATGAAAATCCATAACTTTGGGGTTGGAAGGCCCACCTTCAAACATACAATCATAATAGATGGGCGAGGGCATACAATGGTTGACTCAGGTGATGGAGAATGGTGGCACATCGAGCTATTTGGTGGTTGCAAGGGGTTGTTGGCTGCCGGCTTAAGACAAATGTAGGAGAAAAATTCTCCTATAGGGGTCACCCATTGATGGTGGGTAACAAGACCTCTACTAGATTGTGTGGCAACAAGCCCTCAAGGAAATTACATATACAAAAATTACCCTGGATCTAATGCAATGGATCAAGCCCTAGATCCGTCCTTGATCTAGCTAATCTGGATCTCCTTTGTTGCTCCGTGTTGTTAGATTTCCTTAAAACCAAGTAAATTGATTTGCAATTTTCTAAGTGTAAAGACCTAGAAACACAAATAACTGATATTCTAGAAACTTAAATCACAAATACACTAAGTTTTCTAACTTAACATGCATAGTGAAAAATAAATCATAAGAGAAACACATCAACCATAGAACACAAGATATACCAAGGAAACCCCAACTTCGAGGAAAACCTACAACGTTGTGTGTTGTATTATTTTCTTTTGCAGCAAAAGATTTTCTTCTTCTGAGAACTACAAGAAGGGAGAAACTTCCCTCTTATCACAGAAATATAATTGATCAATCCTACAAGATTGATCTGATCATTGCTCACTAGATTTTCCAAAAGGCCATGCGAATTTGTCTGTCTGCTCGCACATGCGAACTAGAGTTGCAAACTAGAGTTGCGCAACTAATCTCAGGGCTAAGGCAATTCGACTTTCACTTGATCTGAATATCTTCTGGAAGCTGAACCTCTGCAAATTATTGAACCCTCAGCTCTTCCTTCGTTGTGCTCTTACACCTGTTTGTGGCATTGTGCTCAACTGACTTGCCACCAACTCACTCTATCTCCTCTTATAACTTCTACTTCAACCCTAATCTCCTTCCCAACAGCTGAGATTAAATCGTGATCAATGGTTGAGATTGAAACACAAGTTAACTTAGGAAGTTTTACTTTTTCCTAAGTCTAGCTTTAGGAAATAGTTAAATAAATTAATATTCTACTATAGTGGAAGTCTTATGTGTTCTTCTGCTAGTCTTAGCAGTTAAACAAGCAAAACACTTTTTTTCTACTCCTATCAACACGTGCTCTTTCCTCGAACCCAGCACAATTGAGTATCTCACTTACAACAAACCTGCAATATCACTCATGTGCATCTCTTACTTGATAATCTCACTCTCTCAATGTCTCATGCTCCTACATGTCTTTGTACCCTACTTGGCCTTGTTAGCCCTACTCGACCTTCTCGACTCTTCCATCCCTCTTAGCCCTGCTCAGCCCTCTCGAACATGCTCGACACGCTCAGCCCTCTCGACCTTGCTGAGCCCTCTCAACTCTCCACAGGCCCTTTCGGCTCTCTTGCCAGGCCACAAGAATGAATCACTCACCCTTGTACTTATACTTTTCCAAAGGGTGCAATACCATGGGTCATCAGAATACCATGGTCTACGGATGCAAAGCCCCATCACTTAGTCCACTTACCCCACAAGTGAGAATACACTCGATGTTACCAAAAACTGTTGAAATTTGATGTTCTATGCTTAGACAATTACTTATTATGAATCTTCTTTCTCCTGCAATATCAGTTAAGCAATTGTAAATAGAACATAAACCATATGCACAATAGAAGGCAGCCAAGAACGCAATGAGACACAGAGAATTTAGGTCCAATGACCATGGAAAAGCCCACAAGGGGAAAACCCAACCAGATTCTTCTTCTATTAGAAATCAATTGTTCAGCAGAGAAACAGAATACAATGAGATATGAACAAAATAAGTTCACCCAAATCTGAACTAGTTGTAGCAAGAAGATCTTTGGTAGCAGCAGCTAATGCAAACACTAAATCACTTTGGCTCACCAAGTTCTACTCTTACTCTCCAAGTCTCTCTCTCTCTCTCTCTCTCAATCCTTCTCTAGTTTCTCCAAGTCTTTCTTTCACAAGTTTGAATTCTCCTTTCACAATGCACAAGTATGGAGTGAAGATATGAGGCACATATATATAGGAGGAACAACGAGTTCATGTCAAAAAGGAGGAGTAACTCGCATGCCTTGAGGAAGAGTAACATATGCCAATTTAGGGAGAGGTGCAAATGCCTTGTAACTCATGCCATAAAGGAGAGAGGGATGCATGCCTTGTAACTCATGTCATAAAGGAGAGAGGTACACATGCCTTGTAACTCATGCCTTAAAAGAGAGAGTGTAACATATGCATTGAAGAGTGCGTAAGAGGAATCTTTTATGACGAGTCTTTAATGAGTGTAAGAGAGTGTAAGAAGAGTGTGTTTAAATTGGCAACTAGGGCCAAACTTCATGCGGGTCATCTTATTAATGGAAGCAGATATTTTTCTTGGATCCCTCTCATCGAGAGGTGTAGGATTGATCTAAAGATCATCCAATTCCGATAAGTATTCATGGAGATATGAATTTATTTGTGTTATGGGACAATTCGTCAAGGTCGGCCAGCAACCAAATAAACCCCACTTGTGCTCAACATTTTAGTATAAATAGAGGTGGCCTTCAAGTCATTTCAAAACACTTGGGATCTCTTCTTTTCTACTTGTCTTTGGGTTTTAGTAGGAGAGGAGATCCTAAGCGATAAAGTTGCCCTAATCCAAAGGGCAGATGCCAGAACATTCGGGAACGCTGACGCAGAGGGCAGAAGTCGGAACTGCGGGGAACTGTCGGAACAGCCAGAACAGTCGGCAACCGCTGGAACTGCCGGAACTGCCTGGAACTGTTGGAACTATCGGAACTATCGGGAACTGTCGAAACTGCCGGAACTGTCGAAACTACCGGAACTGCCGGGAATAGCCGGAACTGCAGGGAACTGCCGAGAACAGCCGGAACTGCGAGAACTATCAGGAAGTGTTGGAGCATCTGTCTCCGAAGGAGAGCAGCATGCAAGGAACAACTAACATTGGAACAGTTGTATGGTACTTAGCAACAAATACACCAAGCATGCAATGTTACAGCTAGCATGCAAGGGACGGCTAGCATGCAACAACAAGCATGTTAAGGACAACAAGCATGCTAGAGACAACAAGCAAGCAAGGTGCGGCTAGAGCTTAGGTCAATACGGCAACATGGTGTAGCAATGGCACATAACACAGTACAATGATGGGTACAGTCATGATTAATGAAGCGTGATGAGATGCACCATAGTCATGATGGGTGCAGCATGATGACGAAATGCAGTAGAACGATAGGTGAAGAAGTCACCTTGGAGAATCAGTTGAAGCAACATGTCTTCAACCGATCTCATGTATCATCTTCTTAGAGATGATCTATGCTCTTATCTAGATAAGTCAAAGTGTTGACTTCTGTTGTAAACGTACTCTCTCTCTCTCTCTCTGTTGAACTACTGAAGAACATATAAGAAGAATTGATCAAGGGTTTCCCCACATTGGGGTTTGTCCCTGGCTAGCGCCACATCTTGTGTCCTTTTGTCTTGGCTTGTCTTCTACGATTTATGTTTATGTTCTATCTGCAGTTTACTTTAATGCTGATGTGATTGCTAATCTGGAAAAGATATTGAGCTAACTATGAAAATTGAAATAAATTGCTCTAAGCATAGAACATACCTAAAATTAACAAAGTGCAACGAATCCATTAAGAGAGAGAGAGTAACGCTTCATTAAGGTGGGAGAGAGTTACGAGTGCCATCAAGGAAAGGTGACATGTATTTCCTTTTTTGTTAGACCCCTATACTACTAGTGTAACCCCTTATTGTTATTAGTACAACCCCCTTATTATATTGATGTACCCATGTAGTGCCCATATTGTTACTATTGTGCCCCATAGAAGCCCACTATTGTTATTATTGTGCCCTTACATTATTATTGTTATGTCGGCTCTGATGATGTTATGAGCCCTTAGACTCCTGTATATAGAAAGGAGGTCTTTTCATTTGTATCATCCAAGAATTGTTCATTTATGTAATGTAAAGGAGGTTGCCCCCTCGAAGAGACTGAATTCTAAGGCGTTGATCTACATTTTCTATCTTTTCTTGAGCTGGTTTCATAACATTTGGTATCAGAGCTTTGGATTCTAGGGTTTCGCTGCTCCAAACAAGTCATCGT
>APFE031388268.1:0-35691 GCA_000404065.3 Pinus taeda | reverse complement strand
GGTTCACTTAAAATTCCTTTATGGTGATCAATAAGGACTTGTTCAATTTCAGCTTGCTCAACTACTCTATTCCCATTCTTGTCTTTGATGGATAGAATCCTGTTTCTCTGTCTATGTTTGATCATGGCCTGATGAAAGAATTTAGTGTTTCTTTCCCCCTCCCTTAACCACTTTATTCTTGATTTTTTCCGCCAGAGGACTTCTTCCTGCTTCCGTCTTTCTTCTAGTTTTCCAAGTATTACCCCTTCTTTGCTGATACTTTCCTCTGTTCTGCCTTCCATTATCATCTTTTGTTGAAGAGATTCCATTTCCCTTTCTAGTTTTTGTTTGTCTTCCATAATGTTACCAAACTCCTCGTTCCATTTTTTGATTCTCCCCTTCAGCTCTTTCAGTTTCAACTAGAACGTGTGCATTTTTCCTTTGCCCTGCATAGTACTTTGCCTCCACCATTCTTCAACTTTCTTGATGAATTCTGGGTCCCTTAACCAGAAGGCTTCAAATCGGAAAGGTCTTTTTCCGCGATTCCCTTTAATATCCACCTCTAGTCTAATCAGCCAATGATCAGAACCCAGGGAAGGTATGATCTTTGCTTCGACAAAAACATCCTTATTCATGACAGCTTCTGATACTAGGAATCGATCAAGCCTGGAAGCAATTTGGTTTTTACCCCCCCTCCTGTTGTTCCAGGTGCATATCCCATTAATAGTCTGAATGTCTACTAACCTTAAATCCTTTATCATTTCATTGAATTTATCCATGAAGTGATCCATCTTCCTTATCCCTCCTTTCTTCTCTTCTAAGGATCTGATTAGATTAAAATCGCCACCTATGATCCAAGCAGCTTCTGGATATAATCTGCGGATGAGTTTCATACTGTTTATAAAATTTTCTTTTTCTCTTGGGGAAGGGGGGCCGTAAACCCCTGAAATAACAACCTGTTCCTTTGTTCCTACTATCCTACCCAGGACAGTAAGGACTCTACTCATGCTGGTCCAGCTATCTAAGATTATATCATTTGGATTCCACAAAATTGCAATACCTCCTGCAGAGCCAATAGCATCTTGCCCCATAACTTCGTATTGCAGTTTATTTTTGTCAATTATTCCTTCAATTTGTTGAACTGAAATTTTTGTCTCCTGTAAAATCATGATGCTAGGCTTCTCTTTTTTCAGTTTATCTTTCATATACCTTTGTTTACCCTTACTATTCAGGCCCCTAATATTCCAGTTAATAACAATCATTTAAAACTTTTGGAAGGAGGGGAAGAATACCTCTGACAGAGGTATCACTTTACCTGAGTTTATCAACGTTTCTCCCACAGTCTGGATAGTTTCGCTCATCGGTTTCTGGCCTCTTTTCCTGTTGTTTTTGCCAGAGCCGTCCATTCCCGTCTGTCCATTCCCCTGTTTGTTTCCTGTCATTATCTGCTTGTCCAAGTTCTCCCCTAATAATAGCTAATAATGTATTATAATAATAATACCTAATGTATATTAGGGAGGCTGGAGGGGTAATAATCAATCTCAAAGAAAATTCAGAAGCAAAATACACATGGGCACTTGGTGTTACAACCAACAATCAGGCCGAGGCTCTTGCACTTTGTCAAGGAGTGAAAATATGCTTAGATAAAGGTTTCAAAACTTTGAATATAGTGGATGATTCCAATCTAATCATCCAAAAATGTATTAAGCTTCTCAAGAATGCCACTTACCTAGAAGAAGAAACTTCCTCAATCATGGTAAGGGTCACATACATGTTAATTTTTTTTTAGAAAGTTCACTTGTTCCACGTGTTGTGTGCCAACAACGATAACGTCGGAGTTATATTAGGAATCAGTGAAATTTGCATAAACAATCATATTACATCATGTCCCATCCCCTGATCGAGGGCTTCTAGACGACACTGTATACTGGAGGTACGAGTCGTCGGAGCATTAAGGAAGCAACTAAGGAGGCCAACTCTCCAAGGCATCTCAGTACAATGGTAGTTAAGAAGGATAGTCCCCCAAGGTACCTTTGTTGTATCTTGGATATAGGGTCAGTAGTTGGTGACTTAACTCACAGTTGTCACGTCGTCGAACGAAAATTCATGTATGTGGACAGGTGGGTGATGAGGCATTGTTTTCTCGCCGAAATTTGCAATATAACTGATTCCCTTGGGGATGAAGGAACCATCGTTGCTCGATTATGGTTTCAGATGATGGAAAACATGGAAGGAATATGAATTGACAAGACTCTGCATTGTTTCGCATTTATGAAAGGCAGGCTCAGAAGGAATGTTGGGATGGATCAAGTCGTTATATACCTCAACTCGCTCTGGTCAGTTAATCACAAGATCTTCTTTGTGCAGAAGTGTCTTTCTGCAAAATTATCATCTGTGAGAAATGGCAGTGGGGGAGGATCTAGTCCTGGAAGCTCGAGGTCTGGCCATGGCGTGGGGCATGTAAGAGTTGAGAGCCTGGTGAAGGGCTATTGCAAGCAAGTGGTTAAGGAAATTGTCAAAGAATTGAATGAAAACATGGCGGTCATTTATGCCCAATTATCTGGGCTAAGTAAAGACTGGGAACTAATGCAAAAAACCATGGAAGGCATGTGCATGGATGTTCTGAGTGTCTAGCAGAACGTTGATAATATTGAAATCAAGGTGGAGACAATCACGGTTGGACTTTTAAGGAAGTGTTCAGGGTTGGAAATTCATCGACCATCAATGTTGATAATATCGAGGAGGCTATTGTGAGGGCTCTAGAAGAAGACGAGGATGTTGTTGTTGTTGTTACGAGGGTTCAGGAAGAAGAAGAGATTGAAACAGAGGAACTGAACAAGTCTGTGGGCAAGCCTGCAGGTGATGATGTTGAGACTAGCAATAGCTAATTGTGTTTGTTTTAATCTCCATTTATGAAATATCATTGTATAGAATATGCAGGAGTTTTTTGAAGAATATATAGTTATAGTTTTCCCAATAGAATATATGTAAATAATAGGGGTAGCAAGAAGATCCATACTCAGTGTAAGGAGAGGGAAGATGCAGATAGAACAAGTCTGCATTTTGTAAGGGACCTAACCCATTTCCAGTCATTATAATTAAATGTTATTTGTTCCTTTAAAAAAAAATACCTAATGTATATAAACTAATGTATTATAATATCTATTGTATTATAGTAAATGATACACTAATAATAATACTGGAGGAATAATATTCTAAATGGTATAGAATCATAACGACTATAAACTATAGTAAATGATATACAATAATAATAATACCTAATGTATATTAATTATACTAATTTAGGTATATTATATTTAACAATGATTAATGTAAATTAATTAAGAGCATAATATATTTTATTACTTATATTAAATAATTAATTATTAATTATTTAATATTAATGTATATTAAAGTTAATGTATTGTAATTAGTATGTTTAATATATTAATTAATATTATATGTAATTAAGTTAGGGGAGGGAGTCAAAATTGAGAGCGAATAGAACTAGAAGAACCAATCCTTTGAATTAGAGGAAATCAATCACCATTGATCTTGTTACCATAATCCCTGTTGAGATTATATGGATGCTTTATTATCTCAATGGCTTCCCTAATTTTTCTCTTCTAATACGCTCCTCTCTAGTGATGATCCTTGCATTTTCTAGGAAAATATGATGTTCAGTTTTTTAGGAGTGCTCAACAAGGGTTAACATGCTAGATCATTCATTTTTAAGGTTTGCTTCATGATCTTTTAGTCTTCTTTGCAAGGAGCATTATGTTTCTCCAATATAACTCTTACCACAAGAGAAATCAATTTTGTAGACTCCTTTAAGCTAATGATGCTCAATATTGTCTTTCATAGATTTCATTCTTTATCTAATTGTTCCAGTTGTTGTGAAGTAGGTGGCTAAATATTTCTTACCCGAAATCTTTGCAATATTGTCAATAAATCCTTGGATGTAAGGGAGGTAAACCTTACCACTATGTGCTCGAGCATCTTGGGAGTTCAGATTTCCTTCATCTCTTTTCATGGATTTCCTAATGTCCTTGTCTTTGTATCATTTATTCTTAAAGAATTTAGCAAAGTGTTTTTTTTATTCATCCAAGTGATCGGCATCATATATTCTAAAGGCTCTAACAGCAAGAGTATTAAGAACACCAAACTTCTGAGCAGGATGGTGATACGAATCAACATGGAGGTAACTTTTCGTATGACTTTTCTTTTTGAAAATATATGATGTCCTAATGTATCATCTTCCTTTATGGTAATAAGAACATCTAGGAATGGTATGCTTTTGTTCTCCTTCTTAATAACCTGAATGGATTCGTCTAAAGTAATTTTGGTAAACAAGGACACCGTGTCAAAACTTACTAGAATGTCATTAGGGTCCACTCTCTCATTTTTTATTAGATTAAAAGGAAAGAATATGATAATACAGGGTAATGGGCATAAGACCCCAAGGAACACTCTTAAGAAAGCATAACTACACATGAGTATCATTGTATTGGAGGTGTGTTGTTTGGTATTGTCTTGTAACAAGCATGACCTTTGAGTGATTCCTTTTTCATAAAGAGTATTTTATGGTGTTACTCTACATTAAGGGCTCTTCTCTCTATATTCTTGGTATTGCTTACAGCGAAAGTTTGGTATTTTAGATGTTTAAGGGTTTAACTTGAAATTTTTAAAGTGGATTATCTCTTATACTTTGAAATTTTATGATATGGAAGTTTCCATGTATATTAGTTGTAAACATATGTTTCCTCAACATATACATGTGAAGAAATGATGTTTCCTCTGTTTGTCAATGATACATGCATGAAACTTAGTAGTTCCTTTTTGAAAGTAAGCAATATTTTAATCACCTCTTCTATTTTAAATCTAATTAAGATTTAAAACTCCAAATGACCAAATATCTAATGCAAAACCCTTAAGGAGCTAGAGCATAAATCTATCGACCTTGCAAAATCTTATTTGCAAGGGATGACAATGCAATGTATCCTCCAATGTTTCCCATCTTTATAATCCTTCATTATTACATCTTCCATCGTAACTCAACAACCTCCTTGTCTAATTAGGATCAAGGACAGCAACAATAACAAATTAATGTCAGAACATACCAAATATTGGAAATAGTACTTTATCGATTCCTGGAAAAGAAAGTAGAGTTATCATTTTCCTGTTAGAAATATGGGTTATG
Organism: Pinus taeda; assembly: GCA_000404065.3. NCBI lineage: Eukaryota > Viridiplantae > Streptophyta > Pinopsida > Pinales > Pinaceae > Pinus > Pinus taeda. The sequence continues at coordinate 30,512 of APFE031388268.1, read as the reverse complement.
TCATCTATTAAATAAATTGGATGATGTTTCATATGTTGATATGTCCAAAAATAATATTTTCCCATAGAACCTATGCATAGTAGCCCTCATATCTAGTCTTTGATCATCTTCATAATCCTTTCCCATTAGCTTGTTGGTGGTAATTAAATCTACAAATTTTGTCTCCTATTTGGCTATCAAGACATATTCAAAATCATCTTCTTGATTATTTTCCTACTAAGTTGAAGTTGTTAGCTACTTAGGGTGTTGTTAGAATTCAAATTTTATTTATTCTTGGCAAAGTTTCAATCTATATTCTAATCTCGTCTACTACATGTCCAATGTGAAAACAAATTTTGCACTTTACTTAAGCCATATATTCGCATTCTCCCAATTGATTATTGTTGTTAAGGTCTTGATATCTTATAAAATATTGTTGATTTTAATTATTTCTTCATCTTCCTTGGCTTCTACCAAGGCCATAATCATCCACTTGATTTTTTTGGATTATTATATCTTTGTTTTCCTTTACACTTTTCATTGTATGTGCCTATTTCTCTTGTACTTTCACTATAAGTGCATCTCCCTCTTAAGCTTTCTCATTTTCTTGAGTTGGTAAAGTGAAGATCTTCCCCTAAGTTTTTTCTACCAAAGGTCCTGTCATGTTGAACCAATAAGTCACTATGATAATCAAAAGTTTGATTCTCCAATTAATAACTAATGATTTGTAAGGTTCCCAAAAAATGTTTATAAGAGGGTAGTTAACCATTGATCAATATCAAGGTCGTAAAACTTTCTTACTCATCCTTAAATCCTCATTTTAATATTTCTGGTTTGGTAATTTTTAAACAAGAAATAAAGTCCAAGTCCTTAGTCCAATATTTGTTTAAGGAACTTTGTATGGAGATCAACCCAATTTTATTTATATTGCATATCAAACATTTTCTTAAAGATTTTCCATGCATTACAGGGATCAGTTGAATTTTCAATGTGTACAAACATTTTATCAATTATAGGAGATCTCAAAAGTGCAAGTGCATTTTCACCTTTCAATTCTTTGACATTAGTAAGTTTAATTGGAGCTTTATCATTATTGTATACATCTTTTCACAACTTATTCTAACTAATGTGCTTTGTAAGTCACAATTCCAAGCCTTATTGTTATTCAGTCCATTCAATTTGTATACATCGGTGAATAAGTTTACCAATTTAGACATGATGAGTTGTTCATTGAGTGCAAACAATCAAAGAATGAAGAGTGTTATATGGGCTTCTCTTAACCCTTTTATAGCCTTTAATGAGAAAAACATTGATAGAATAGTTCACTTGACTCTTATCAATGTTCATATTACAAGGTATAAATATTATTCAATTTGGTCAAACTTTCAAAATTAGATTAAAAAATGTTCCTATTACAAGGTATAAATATTATTCAATTTGGTCAAACTTTCAAAATTAGATTAAAAAATGTAGTTACTCACTTGATGAGAACTCTTAAGAGTTCTCATTTCTTTAGAGGTTGCATTTAATGGTTATTTTTTACTCTTGTTTCAAAAAATGGTGCCACTAGTAGCACCCTTTTTCTTTTGAAGCTTATTTAGTACCTTTCCAAGCAAGATATTAATAACCTTATAATATTGTCAAAAAAAATCAACCCTCAAATCAAAAAGTGGCATTGATAGCAACGCCATTATTTTTCCAAGATTAGAATTATAAGTACTTTGAAATTGTTGACTTAACAACTAGTATGGTGGTAAACAAAATATTAGAATCAACCCTCAAACCAAAAAGTAGTACTCTTCACACACTCCTCAACTCTTTTTTAAGAGATAACATTATAATTTTTTTGAAATTATTCTTTGAAAATTGGTATCCTTGTAATTGGAATTTTAGAATAAACCTTTCATCAAAAGGAAGTGCTATTAGTAACATGATTTCTTAGGGGGTTTAAGATTATAATGTTTTTTTAAACCATAACTTAAAGCCCAAAACTACTACGTTCAAAATTTTTAAAAAGAAAAAAACAACAACAACATAAAAACATGTGTGGATGAGCAAAACGAGACCTCGAGTATGCCCTAAAGTTGTTTATGTTTATTGGCATAACTTTCCTTAAATAACAATGATGAATCAATCTACATATGCTCTAAAATTCTTTATGTTTATTGGCATAACTTTCCTTGAATAACAATGATGAATCAATCTACATTAACAAATCACACAGCCAATAAAAATTATTCCACTATCTATTTAACAACTAAAATATAAATTTTCTGGCTATAAAAAATTAATAATAATAATATAAAAATATAAATAAACAAGAACATAAATAATAAATCACTTTAAATTCTATTTAAAACAAAATATAAATAATACTAAAATATAAAAAATATAATAAAAAAAAAAACATAAAATAAATAAACACTTATAAATTCTTTTTAAAACAAAATATATATATATATATATATATTTCTCCGCATTTTCCTTTAATTATTCTCGTCGTTTTCTTAATTTTTTTTTCATTATCGGCATCTTCCCTTTTTTTTAATTTGGAAAGTGATTTTTTCATTTTAGTTCAAAATGTGAGTTTTTTCGTTTTATTCACTAAAAAAAAGTAGTGTTGTATTTTTTTTTTTTTCATTATTGTTTTATTTTTATATAAATTATATGTAATAATTTTGTCATCATTTCAAAAGTTATAATTTCAAATTTGAAAGTGTGTAAAATAATGTTATTAATAATATTTTTTTAAGTTAAGGTTTTCAAGATTTGTGTTGCAAAGATATTTATTTTCATAATTATGATTTTAAAAAAAATGTCATTTTGTTGTAAATAAGTGTTTTTCCGATTAATGGCATTATTAGGATGTCTTTGGAATTAATCACATCACTAAGATTTAGTTCTCTAATAAAAATATCATCTTTTTATTTAGATGTTAATTATAATGTTTTGGATTCAACCTTGCCAATTTTAAAGTTTTCATTGATAATAGTACAAAATTATTGACACCATGGTTGAAAAAAATGGTAATTTTAATTTTAAAATGAAAAAATGCATTGTCACATTTTTAATTTGGAATTGATTTTAATATTTTTATCAAAAATAAAATATGGGTTTTTAATACTAATGTTTTCCAGAGGATTTATTCGGCGGAGATCACATTATAATACTTTTGTCGACGCTATTTCTAACCAGCAAGTGTGGTTCATCATCAGGACAAGTTGAAGAATCAGATCATGGTTGCATGTTAAATAGGGAGAGCAGATCTTCCAACGGCTATATTTGACTAGGAAACAGCTACATTGGACTGGGCAATTTGACTGAGAAACGGCTAAATTTGATTGGCCAACCTGACTGGACCAAGGGAAAGAAAAAGGAAAAGTAATTTTTGTTATAATTATTACCAAAATTTGTTATATTTATTACAAAAGTTTAAGTTTGTTTTTAATAGTGAAGAGTATGAATCAATTAGTTATTAATAAACCTATTTCTCTATTTATAATTATATAGATAAATGGTTAGTTAATTATTATGTAATTTATTTGTTGTTATATTTATTTCCAAAAAAATTAATTGTTTGAAATCACTAAAAACAACATTAGTGATTAATCTAATATGAAAAAACCATATAAAGTTTTTTTATTTTGATAATTAAAATCCATAAATATAGAATAATAATTATATATGTCTTATTATGAATTTAATTTTATATATATATATATATATATATATATATAATATATATATATATATATATAGATATAGATATAGATATAGATATATATATATATTAGATATAGATATAATTATAAGATCAAAAACCTTAATTCAATAATATATATGGATATATTATAAATATAAATATATAATAAATAGTTAGTTAATTATTATCAAGTTAATTTCATGTTAATCATAAAAATAAATTGTAAGAATAAATTCCCGAGACCTATTCATAGGACTTATTTACTTTTTAAAACTAAACATATAAAAACAATATTTTATATATATAGATATAAGTTTATTAAACCTAATAAGTTAAATAATGGACCACTAATTAAGTTTAAGGAATCTAATAGTATAGAGAAGAAGCAAATTCCTCTTAATTAAACAAAATGAAACTTAAAATTCAGAATAGGTTGCTTAATTCATTTATAGTTATTGATGTCCAAAAAGGGGAGTTATTTAGACCCCTTAACACCATCCGTAGTTCTCTTAGATCGGTAAAAGATCTGGTTGACCCCAAGGACATGAAAGGTGTCTATGTTATTCCCTGTTCCTGTGGGACCCCATATGCTGGTGAGACTGGTCGTTCTATTAATCAAAGAATTAATGAGCACTCAGCCAACATAAAACATTGGAGGACCTGGTCTTCCGTCCTAGCAGAACATGCAGAGAAGACTAAGCATCATGTATGCATTGAGCAGGCCCATGTTATTGCCAAGGTGGAATTTCCATCACTGAAAATTTAAGGAAGCCATAGAAATCGAAAAAAAGGTTGAGCAACCTCAATAGAGATGATGGCTGGAAAATTAGCAGTTGTTGGATCCCTGCCCATTCCTCATAGCCGCTTCCCCACCCCCTGCCCCCATCCCCGACCTATGTCTTCTTTGTTTCCCCATCATCACCTTGATCGTTTGTTTTCCTTTTCTCCTTCTCGTTTCTCTATTTTAGTATTTATTCGGTGGTTTCGAGTTTCTTTCACTCCCTCTAGATGAATAATCCTTTTCATTAACCTTATTGTTTGAATAGATAAGTTACGAATATTCCTTTGTTCCTAATCATTGATAATAACTGTTGATCTAACTCCCACTTTTGGACATTAGTAACTATAAATGAATTAACCAACCTATTCTTCTACAAGGATTTTAAGTTCTACGTTGTTCAATTAAAAGGAATTTGCCTCTTCTCTATGTTATTAGATTCCATAAACTTAATTAGTGGTCCATTATTTAACTTAATAGGTTTAATAAACTTTTATTATATATATATGTGTGTGTGTGTGTGCGCCCGCATGCTTATTATATCAATGATTTATGTTTTTTATTTGTTTAGTTTTAATAGTAAATAAGTCTATTAATAGGTCTGGGGAGTTTAGTCCTACAATTTATTTTTATGATTTAACATGAAACTAGCTTGCATAATAACTAACTAACTATTTATTTAATATTTATATTTAATTCAAAATATTTATATTTATATATTATCCCATATATATTATTGATTCAAGGTTTTTATCTTATAATTATATATAATTAAAATTCATATAGACATATATTTATTTATTATTCCATATTATGATTTTAATTATCAAAAAAATATATGGTTTTTTTTCATATAGATTAATGACTAATGTTTGTTTTAGTGATTTCAAATAATTAAATTTTTTGGAAATAAATATAACAAAAACTAACTTACATAATAATTAACTAACCATTTATTTATATAATTATAATTAGAGAAATAGGCCTATTAGTAACTAATTGATAGATACTCTTGGACACCATCCTTAGTTCCCATATATATGAGCATATGTATTATATTAACATATGCTTATGTTCTAAAATATGGGATTTTTTTTTTGATGTGCACGCTCGCTCGACTCTGTTTCCTGCGAGATTCGCACCCCGCGGAATTTGAAGGTTGTGCGCGCGCCCGCTCCCTGCGTTCTCTGATCTCTGCAGGCGGCTCCGCCGAGGGCTCATCTACTGGCTACGAGTGGTTCCGCCGAGGGCTCAATCTACCAGCTGCGGTCGGCTAGGGTTTGATTTGCTGGCTCCTCCTCAGGGGTCTTCCTCCCCTTCTCCGCCTTCCGCCACTGAGGCCTTCAGATCCTTGCTGGCCTCTATGCCCAAGAAGAAAGTTGTGGAAGCTGCCAAGTTCGTGAAAAGACTAGAAGATATCCCTGAGATCGCCCTTCCTCCTGAAGGCCCGATCCAAGTAGCATTATCTCTAGCGGATCGTGCACTGGTAAGTCAATTTACAGGTCTCTGGCCCTCCCCGAAATCAACAGAGAACTGGGTTGCTAGAAACTGGGCTCCGCTGATCAAGAACAAGGTAACATCTTACTTCCTCGGAAGAGGATACTTCCTATTTGAATTCTCAAATAAAGAGGACAAGGATCTCATTTTCAAAAATGGCCCCTACTTAATGGGTCCTCAAGGGTTGTATTTGAACAAATGGACGCCAGACTTCGATCCGGCGGTGGATGTGCCTTCTGCGGTCCCGGTATGGGTAAGGCTCCCCAATCTCCTGGTTCACTGTTGGAACTGGGACTCTCTGAAGCATATCGGAAACACTCTTGGGAAATTCATAGACAAGGCCAACAGCAAGGATCAGTACGACTGCGCCAGAATTTGTGTGGAGGTAGATCTGGAGGTCGGACTACCAGAAGCCATCAAAATAAGGGTAGGTCCTTGGACGCATGTTCAAAAGTTGGACTATGAACAGTTGTTGTTCAAATGCCGGAAGTGTCAAGTCTACGGGCACTTCGCTAGAGATTGCCCGTCCAAAGGGGTAGAGGAAAAAGGGAAGGAAGAAGGATGGAATCAGGCAAAAAGACCCAAAAATTCTTTCAGGAAGAATGCAAATGTTAATTCTAGAGCCCCCCAAACGGGCCCTGCTTAGCATCCACCCATGGAAAGCCAAGGGAACAAATTTGAGATCCTTGGATCTGAAATCATGAATACACAGGAGACAGAAATTCCGAAAGAAGTCTCTCCACCTAAATCTAAAAGTGTACCAGAGAGATCCAAAGGGAAGACGTCAAAAGATGAGGAGGAAACCCAAGAGTCTGAGGAATCGGAGGAAGAAGGGGAAATAGGGGACTCACAGTCTACCCCCAGAAGATCTACAAGAGGCCGAATGTCAACAGAGGAAAAAAGAGATCAAGAAACATACAAAGACAAGCTTCAGGGCAGCCAGCCAGTGCTAGAGAAACTCCTAGCAAAAACCGCGAAGATGAAGAGCATCCAAACCCAGAGCTCCAAAGGGGCTCATCACAGCAAAAGTAAATGATGAAGATAGTCTCTTGGAATTGTAGGGGAATGGGCTCCAAAGCCAAAGAAGAAGAAATGAATATTCTAATAAGACTGGAAGTCGCGGACATTCTTCTCATCCAAGAGACTAAACTGGAGGACTCAGCCTTCCTCCAAGCAAGCAGAAAGTTTTGGAAAAAAGACGGAGCGCATGCAACCTCTGCCCATGGAGCATCGAGAGGACTTGGGTCGCTCTGGAATCCAAATAAGTTCTCTCTAATCTCTGAGTCCCTGAACACTCACTGGATTTTGTTAAAATTGCAGCGCTTAGAATCTAAGGAAATTATTAGTCTGGTCAATGTATATGCTCCTAACAATGCAAGTGAAAAGAAACTATGCTAGGACTCCATCAAAAACTTGGCATATCTGGAAAGTTTCGAAAACATTATCATAGCTGGAGACCTCAACCTCACCCTCCTCTCGTCAGAAAAAGAGGAGGCAGTATTGTCAGAGATCCGGTAAGAGAATCAGTGGAAGATCTCATGCAGGATTGGGATCTGATAGACATTAAGCCTACTACTGGAAAGTACACGTGGTCAAATAAGAGGGTTGGCCCGGTACACATAGCTGCAAGACTGGACAGATTTTTGGCGCAAAGTTCCTTCCTGCTTCTAGGATTAGAAGCTAGATCGCACATCCTTCACAGCAGCATATCAGATCTCAAGCCTATCAGCTTGGAACTGCTGACCCCCAAAGACCCGGGGCCTATTCCATTCAAGTTCAGCTCTCTCTGGATCAAAGAGGCAAACTTTATGGACAAGGTCAGAGATTGCTAGAAAGACCTAGTCAAGGGATCTGCCTTCTTTGTGTGGGAGGAAAAACTCAGAAGAGTTAAATCCATGCTAAAAAAATGGGTTAAGACCCTGCCCAACCCAGCTGCGGAAAGGAAAAAATCTCAAATCAAACTAGAAAACCAGCATCTCCATCTTGAAACGCCTGAAATTACTAAAGAGGAATTGGAAAAGGAGGCCAAGCTTCAGCAAAATTTCCATAAGGCATGCCTGGCAGAAGAGGAGTATTGAAGGCTCAAGTCTAGAAGTCTTTGGCTCAAATCTGGCGACAGAAACTCCTTTTTCTTTCATAAACAAGCTCAATCTAGAAAAGGACGGAACTCCATCATCAAAATAAAAGAAGAAAACAGCGTTCTGAAGGACTTTGCAAGCATAAAAAAGGCAGCTTCAGATCATTTCGAGAAGCTATATAGGGAAGAAATAGGAGCTAAGAAAAATGACAGCATGTTGGGCGTTGTCCCTAGCCTCATCACCCCTAAGATGAATCAGGTCCTAGAAAGCAAAATCACGCACAAGGAAACTAAGGAGGCTCTCTTTGCCATGGATCCAGATAAAGCCCCGGGACCGGATGGTTTCACACCGAGATTTTTACAAACCTGTTGGCAGGTAGTTGAGAAGGAATTCCTCAAAATGATTCAGAAATCCCAGGATTGTCAGAAGATTAGGGGCTACACAAATTCGGCATTTCTCGCCCTCATCCCCAAGGAAAAAGGTGCAAACTCTTTCAATAGATTTCGCCCAATTTCATTATGTAATATTGGGTACAAAGTGATCACCAAAGTGATAGCAAACAGGTTGAAAAGATTTCTCCCTAAAATCATTCCGGACAGTCAAGGTGGATTCATTCAGGGCAGGCAGCTGGTGGATAACTTTGTGTTGGTGCAAGAGGCAATCCATTCCAGCTAACACCGAAAGGAAAAAGGTATGGTTATTAAATTAGATCTAGTTAATGCCTTTGATCGTGTTAGACATAGGTTTTTGTTTGATGTAATGTGTAAATTGGGATTCGGGCAAAGCCTCATAAATTGGATAAAATCTTGCATATCAGAGCCTTGGATTTTCCCTTTGGTGAATGGAAGGGCCGCTGAATTCTTCAAAGCCTCTAGAGGGTTGAGGCAGGGGTGCCCTCTTTCACCCCTCTTATTCATCATTCAGGCTTATGTTCTCAGTTTCTATCTAAATAAAAAGCATCAAGAACAAGACATTGTTGGACTGTGCATTGCAAGAGGGGTTAAATGCATCAATTATGCCCTCTTTGTTGATGATACCCTACTACTAGGAGCTGCTTCACTGCATTCAACTATTAAATTCAAAGCAGTTATGGACGACTTCTGTAAGATCTCAGGCAGCGTGTTAAACAAGGGTAAATGTCAGATCTACTGTTGGAACATCTCTGCTGCTACTGCAAACTCCATAGCCAGATGCCTTGGATTTGCAGCCTCCACTACTTGGTCCTCATTCAAATATCTTGGTCTGCCAATCTTCAACAAGAGGGCATCAAGCAAAGACTGGTCACCTAAGCTAGACAAATTCAAAGCAAAGATATAAGCCTGGGGATCCTCTTGGCTCAACATCGTCGGCAAAGCAGTGCTCGTCAAGGCAATTCTCAGCAGTCTTCCAATTTTCAAATTCTCTGTCCTCCTGGCACCTGGAGGAATCATCAAAAATATGGAGGAATTAATCAGGAAATTCTTCTGGAAAGGAGGCAAACAAAATGATAAGATATTTTCCCTAATCAATTGGGAAATAGTCACCAATCCACTTTTTGAAGGGGGATTGAATTTTAAAGACCTCAAAGCTCAAAATCTAGCTATGGGAGCCAAATTAATTTGGAAAATCATTGCTCCTAATCCAAATTGGGCACAGATTGCATTGTGGAGAAAATACTTTAGAGGAATGAGGCTTAGATGTTTGGATCAGCCTAAAAACCAACTCAGAACTTCCTTCAGCACGTTCATTAAAAGAATTGGTCCGATGATAAAAAACTACTCTCACTGGATCCCTGGAAATGGCAAACGAATTCAGTTGTGCAGTGATAGAATACTGGATCGACCTCCGCTGGAAGAATTGGGAGATTTTACAGAGTTAAAGAACTGGCTAGCTGCAGCAAACGTCCACACCCTATGGGACATATCACTATGGACGGAGGATACCTGAGCGGGTTGGAAAAACCTCCCTATGCCCATAGCCTTGCATCTTGAGTTGGCATCGCTTAGAATTCTCCTACACGGGCTGGCCCCTATCCGCGCGCACAGGCAGGACGTGAGAGGTTGGGGAAAAAACCGAGCTGGATATACAATCTCACAGGGTTACTCTAAGTGTCTTGAACGTCCCCACATGCCTCCCAACCCTGCCCCTTGGGTAGGCATATGGAATTTCCCCTCAATTCCTAAAATAGATCATTTCTGTTGGATTTTCTATCACCAAAAAATTCTCACTGAGGACAAACTCCATAAAAGAGGCTTCAATGGTCCTTCCAGATGCATTCTTTGCAAGGCGAACTCAGAAACTACCCTCCACCTCATGATCGAATGCAAATTTACAATCTCTATTTGGCAGGAGCTGCTGGATCCTCGGAATTATGATTTCTCTTTTCCTCCTTCTATTCATGATTTGTTCGCAGGCTGGATGGCCAGATATCCAGGCACACAACCAAGAATCAAAACGATCAGGACAGCTTGGAGTGCACTGCCAAAATTCATTAGTAGGCATGTTTGGTTGGAAAGGAACAGGAGGATATTCCAGAGCAAGAATAAGGACCACAGTATAGTAGCAACTCAGTGAAATGCCAGCTAACCGAGTGGCTGGAAGACAAAGAAGATGATTCAAATCTCAGCCAGCAAGACAGAGCCCTGGGATCTGTCCTCAAGTTTAATTTTCACAAGCCAAGAATCTCTCCTCCAATTCTCGAAGATTGGCAAAGTAGGAAAAATGAAGAAGATTTTCAGGAATGGTTGTCCAATCAACCAATTCCCTCCCTATTCTTTGATGGGGCAGCAAAAGGGAATCCAGGAAAGGTCGTTGTTGGAGGACACATTAATATGCCAGACAACACATCTCCACACAATTTCGCTTGGGGATTAGGCCATTCATCTAGCATACAAGCCGAGGCGTTGGCCCTCTTACAAGGTGTAAACTTCCTCAAAGAGCTGGGAATTTGGGAGGCAAATGTCTTTGGAGACTCCCAAGTAATCATAAGAGCAGTGGCGACCAACTCCAACCCAGCAGATCTACAGCTAGCACGGCTAATTACAAGGATCAAAAGCATGTCAAAGTCCCTTCATTTGAATTATTTTCATGTACTGAGAACAAATAATAAAGCAGCAGACATCGAGGCAAACAAGGCAGTACACTTAGAGGTTGGAACTATTCTCAAAAATAAGGAAATTCTGTGGGCACCTATCCCGTAAAGAGCCATGTTTTACTGCTTTCTTTTACTTCAGTTCATTTGCATCTTTCAGCTTGGACAATTAGCAGAAAAAGTGCACTTTAATAATTGTAAAAAGAGGAAGCTGATAAGAGCAGGTGCTATTTCCCACTTGGTAGAAAGGCACACTGAAAATTGCTCCTTTTGTAACCGAATGTGTGGCCTTTAGCCAAGCAGTTAATCAAATCCTATAACCGTTCTTCTAAAAAAAAAGAAAAAACTAATTGATTCATACTCTTGATTATTAAATACAAACTTTATCTTTATTCAAACTTTGGTAATAAATATAACAAATTTTGGTAATAATTATAATAAAAATTACTTTTCCTCTCTCTTTCCCTCGGTCCAGTCAGGCTGGCCAATCAAATTTAGTCGTTTCTCAGTCAAATTGCCCAATCCAATGTAGATGTTTCCTAGTCAAATATAGTAGTTGGAAGATCTACTCTCCCTATTTAACATGCAACCATGATTTGATTCTTCAACTTGTCCTGACGATGAACCACACTAGTTGGTTCGAAACGCGTTGACAAAAGTATTATAATGTGATCTCCGCCAAAAAAATCTTCTCAAAAACTAATGTTTTCGTTTTAAAGTCATAATTCTCATAAAATTAAAAACTATATTATAATAAATTTCAATAAATAATTAATCAACCAATATTTATTAAAAAAAAAAAAAAAAAAAAAAAAAAAAAAAAAACTTTTTCACCTAAATTCAAATTCCACAAATAACATAATAATATTTAATATCGAAATAACTTTAAACATATATTATATTCTTCATATAAAATATAAAATATAAAAATAAAATAAAATAAATAAATCAATAAATAATAAGTTTATCCTCACTCTTGCACTGACACTTTACATTCAATATTTCAATCCCTAAAAATAAATTAAGTCACCTCTTAAATTAGAAATTATTTTAAATAAAATAAAATCCTTATAATACTCTATCTTTTTTATAACTAAGATATAAAAATATACATTTAAATTTTTTTTAAATATATCAAGTACATTTTCATGTTAATAATGATATCCAAAGTCTCCTAACACACTTCCCTAGTTATCTATTATGGAAATTTAAATGCACATGTTATGCTTCACTAAAATGGATTGCAACCCTTTATCAAATATTCCTTCACTTGTCCTACGATTTTAGAATTGATTGTTTTCTAATGTTGATTTAAATTCATAAATTTATTGGCTTGGAAAATATTTACGGTGGGAGCGACTTCTTTGGCATTGTTTTTGTTTATTTGGTTATAAAAAATTATTTTATTTTAATTAAAAAAAAGTTTGTTAGATAATGTAAGTTTTGAGATGATTGGCATATTTAATCTATGGCTTGAGTAATAGTGATTTAATATATAGGGATTTTTACTCACCGAATTTTGAACAAATAACTTTTATATTACACAGTATATTAACAAAACACTTGTCACTTTCTACTCTATGCCCCATACATTCAATTAAAAAAAATGTTTCTTAATTTTTTTATATATAATTTATTTGATTAGAGAAATCTCTTTTTTTTCTTTTTTTTCTTTAACTATTTTTCTCTTTATCTAAAGGGTTTTTTCACCTTTGTTTTTCCTCTTTTTTTTTATCTATCTTTCCTCATTTTTTTATATTTTTCTTTTTTATATGTAACAATATTGATTTTATGGGTCATGATTTCAAAAAATTGTTATATTAAGCCTGATTTTTTTTAATAGCACTATTGATAGCACCTTTTTTTAATTCAGAAGTTGATTATAAGATTTATGTTGCAAAGATATTGTTTTTCAAACCATGAGTTGCAAAATATTATAATTTTAACCATGAAAAAAATGTTGCTAAGAGTACCAATTTTCGGTCAGAGGGTTGATTTTAGTATTTTGGTTGCAATCCTCCAGATGGGGTGTTACAGAGGCTAGATTCCCATGTTTGGGCAAGGTTTGCATGCAGCTTTTCAACGAGCATCCTCCACCATGCAACTTAAGGTACCACCTAATAACTCCACATCAAGCTCAAAACATGCAGAAGTTAATGAAAGGGCATAAGTACTTTCTAATTGTGAATCAATATGGGAGGAAAGTTCCTCTGCATCCCCAACAGTAGTTCGTCCTACCTTGGTTTCTGGAATGATTAGTTTGAATCAAAACAGAAAGTGGGTTCTCCAAGCTAGTTTTTAGTGTCATGGCTCCAAACAGGTACAATTTCTCAAATAATGGATTAAGCTTCATAGGGTAGCTCTACCCTTATTGGTATTTTGATTGTCACAGGCAAGGCAATTGTGGTGGAAAAGAGCTTTCCCTACCTATAACACCCAGAACCCTCATACTTTTTCATCCATTATCACTGCTTTACTCTCATTTTTAGCCTTTGAATCCATCACCATGCCATGTGGGAACTCAAATCGTCAAGATCGATGGAGCGAAATTGTCATTACAATTCCAGAATTTAATAGGGAGTTCAAAAATCAGTGAACATATATTGGAAGCAAACACCTCTCCCCCTGATCCTAACATCAGAGAGGAAATTGTTATGTTGAAGTGGAAATTGGAATTAACCAAGGACTTACTCATGACTACACTACTACATTTGGGTGGAAATTCCAACGGAACAGATAAAATCGAAAAAAGTGTTGGAAGTTAAATGTATTTTTTGTTTCTTTCTTTTTAAAATCTCAACGCCCGTCAAATATTCAACGAGAGTTATTTAATGGTCAAATATTCGATGGATTGTCCTATCCTATTAATTATTCGACGATTTTCATATAATCCCTCATGTCGTCGAATATCTGACGTGCATTCTTTTACCGTCAAATATCCAACATTATATCAAATATGAAAATGTGTTGTCCAATTTTCGACAAATAGCAAATAACCATTGCATTAAGTTCAATTCCCTCATTAATGGCTTTTTTTGCTGACAACATCTAATATGGGACTGCTTTATGTTGATCAATTTAACTAATTAAAATAAATATACATATATATATATATATTATTATATATATATATATATATTTATAGATTATTTGTGATTGTTTTGAATGTGTAGATTTATTCTAAGGTCAATTTTGAACAAAATCATCACTAAAAGTTTGGTGACAAAAAATGTAGCATAACATTTCTCAAGGAGACCAACGATAGGGGCAAGGATCGACATCGAGAGCTTCTAGTGAGGATTGAAAATGTTATTGCCCTTGTAGAAATTGTAAGGGCTTGAGGCCAAGGAGAATTCTAATAAAATCAACTAAAAAGCATTGTAGAGACTATGGACACGTTGAAGGCAGACATGAATATCATCCATTTTTAAGTAATTTATTATGTCTTTTTATTGTAGATTGTTTTTATAAATGTTTATATGTATATTGTATTTTAGATTATATGTGTATTGTAGATTGTATTATCTTTCTATTGTAAATGTATTTTATAGTATTCTTTTGGGAGGTGTTTGAACTATGTTGTCATCTTGTTGTGGACTAGAAATATTATTTGATTATTTTCGTTAGGGTCGATTAAGGGGTTAATTACTTTATGAGCTTAAGGATAAGGGGTTATTAATGTTTAAGTGTTTAGGGTTAGGGTTTAAGGGTTTAAGGGCTTGTTGGAATGTGGTTAAGGTGTTAGGGGGTTAATGTATGTTTATGGGGCTAATTTAGACCTAGAGCATTTAAAGGTTAATCATGGGGTTTTATGGAGAATTATTAATAAATTTTTAAAGTATATTATGCAAAATATGACATTAAGAAAGAGAATATGACATTATAATGATGAATGAAAAATAAGATCAATATGTTTTTTTATTATGGTCATGATTATATTATCTCAAAAAGTGTCTCACTTCCTACATGACAAGAAAAGTAACCCCTTTCTTAGATTTTTTTCAACATATTCTTAAATATCTTGATAAATTGCAGAAACAATATCATTGATTTGTTGTCTTTGTTTCTTGGTCTCACCTAATTAGTTGTCTTTCTCTTTCCCTTTGTTGTCTTTGTTTTCTTATATATTATATTTGTAAATTGTTGTTATTCGACATTTCAATATTTTCTATATATACTAATATTATTTTATTGATTGTAATTGTATAGTACCGGCCCCCTAAGGCATTGCTCGATGAGGAAGAGGTGATTGTAGTAGAAGTGCCTGTTCAAAAACATGGAGCAATTAATATTGAGGATCAAGCTAATCATCGTATGGAAGAAGATAATGATGTTGATAACATAGTTAAAGAAGATGGGACAAATAGATTGATCCAAGATACATTTAATAATATTGGAATGAATGGTGATGACAACCAATATGATCATCGTGCTTTTGATTTACCTATACTTGATATGGGAACTAAACCTCTTTATGAAGGTTCAAAAACATCTCTTCTCTGATGTATTCTTGTTGGTCAACTTAAAGGTGGTGAATGGGTTGTCAAACACATGTGTAACACAACTCCTAAGGTATGTAATATATTTTGTGATATTTAGTACTATATACATGATAAAGCGTTTATTTTTTCTGTTATTTTTAATGTTAGTATGTTCATCTGCATCATTTCATTAATTTGTAACATTTAGATGCAATATGTACAATTAATATTGTTTAGTACATTAACCAATACTATTTTTTTATGTTGTAGATTATTAGGTGAATTTATGTTACCATCGTCAAATGTTTTACCTCATACGTAGCGATATTTACATGCAATTATGAAAGATATTGGAATGGTACATGCCCTAATGATGATGTTCTTTATTCTAAAGAACATGCGTTGAAAGACAGATGCCCAAAATGTGATGAGAGTAGATATCAAATTGATAAAGTAACAAAAAAGGTGTCTCACAAGGTTCTTCGTTATATTCCCATAATTCCACATATGCGCCAATTGTTCAAGTGAAAAACTATAGCAAAACTTATGGATTACCATGCAATGAATAGAATTGAATATGGTATTCTTCGAATGCCTGCAGATGGATCTTCATTCAGGAATATAGAGGAAAAGTGGCCAGCTTTATAAAAAAAAAAAAAACAAAACAAAACAAAACAAAAAAAAACAAAAAAAAAACAAAAAAAAAACAAAACAAAAAAACAAAACAAAACAAAACAAAACAAAACAAAAAAAAAAACAAAACAAAACAAAAAACAAAAAAAACAAAAAAAAAAAAACAAAAAAAAAACTTTGTAATCTTAGGCTTTCATTAAGTTGACGGTAAAAATCCATTTGGATAGGCTAGATCTACTTATTCAGTGTGGCCCATTTTTGTTATCAACAGTAACATTCCTCCATGGAAGTCAATAAAGAGGGAGGGAGCACATAATGTTGACAATGATTGTTCCAGGTATTAATTTGTTTAGAATAATTTATTTTAGCACAAAACATCACATTTGTCTTGTTTGTTTCATAATTATGTCATCTACTTTTTTGTTAGTTTACTCATATGTGTTCAATTATGCCTTGTAATTATGTTTCATAATCTTTTTTACTTACTCATATATTTAGTATTATGTATTGTATATTCAATCAATTAGTTAAGTACCAAGTCAAAGATATAAATGTATATATCAAGCCTCTCATTGATGAGTTAGTGAAGTTATGGAATGGTGTCATTATGTATGATATCTCTAGAACGGTAGTTGCACAAAGTGAATTTGAATTCCATGTAATGCTTGTATGGACAATTCACGAAGCCCCATGGCTAACACATTTCTATGGTATTGATCCGGATTTAAACAGGAACGCAACAAATCACAGAGATAACCATAAACATAGAGATGCAGCATAAATAATACTTCATTTCATTAATGTAAAATACTGAAATATGCTTACAAATAGAAATGCAAATAAACCAGCTAGGGCGATGGTAGGTTATCTCTGAGAAGAGATGTGGCAGCTACATGCCTCTGAACTGTGTTACAATGAGGCTCGAAGGCCTATTTATTGTTGAGAAATAATGGAAAACCCTTAACATCCCAAAACCTAACCCTAGAAGACGAAACGCCAAATTGTGGGCCCCATTTTGGGTAAGTTGGTACATCAACTTCCCGGGGTCGAAACTTTGGCACCCGATCTTCGTTTGACACGTATAATAGCTTGTTAGAAAGATCTATCTGAGCACTCCAACTTTGGGAAAAATAACATCAGTTCATGGACCCATGTTGCTCCCAAATTTCCCAAAAAAACGTCGTTTAGGGCCTCGAAATGGCTTCGGAAGTTCAGGACCCGAAAAACTGCTAAAAATAGTAAATTGTGCTACAATTATGGAAACTGAAAAACTGAAAGAGACAGTTGTGGGGGTCCAAGTGGGATATGTGGGTGGCCACCAACATCCATCTACATCATTCCTCCCCCCTTATGAAGTAATGGTTCCCATTGCATTGAGTTCCTCCATCTGTTGAACTTGGTCCCTGGTGAGTTGTTCTGCAATCTCAGATGTGTCCAGTAATGGTGGGAAGCATGGTCGAGGGTGGTACATATTGAACATTTGGTGCAGGCGAAGGAATGGAGGAATGTTGTGCTCCAAAGAATTGTTTCCCACAACCTTGGTACTAGTGTAAGGACCATGTTGCTTCTTGTAATTGTCATTTTTCAGAATGGAGTGGTGATAGATCAACCCGTTGGGTAGAGGTGCTCTGGGAGTCAGATCGAATGAATGCTTGACCTGATAGTGCAATGGTGTCCCTGTGGGTGAAGAGAAGATGTTCTTGTCTATTCTCATGACCGTATCCATCTACTGTTGTTGCTGCATGGAGGAAACCTTCGCGGGGGTGGCGACGATCGTCCTCTTATTTTGGGAGCGAACTAGACAAAAAATGAATTTCCTAGTCTGGGAGATGATCTTGTTGTTTTTCTTAGCAGAGATCAAAGAGGTGGTAGTAGATGAGGCTACCTCCAATATCCTGTATAATGAATTATTCAAAGAAAAATGACAACATGAGGCCTTGACTCATACACAGCATGTCACCTCCACAAGTATGGTTGGCCTAATAATACATCACAAACATCCAAAGGTGCAACATCACACAATACCTCATCTGTGAAGGGCTTGATGCTGTAGGGAAGGTGGCACTGATGGCGAACTCGAAGATCTCGTCCTTCGTGAAGCCACCCGATATTGTACGGTTGTGGGTGTGGTGTAGCAGGTAGAACCAACCGCTTCACGACCTCTGCTGAAATGAGGTTCTTTTGGTTGCCACTGTCGACAATGAATTGCAGCGGTGAACCCTTCACCCACATCTGTGAATGGAAAAGACATTCCTCCTCTGAATCTTCGGGCTCATTCTTTTGGATCTCGGCAATGGCAACAGTGATGCTAGGCTCTGCATCAATGATCTACTTCCCTTTTCCATTCCCCTTGTCAGGTTTTGACTCAAGGTCGAAACATGCATCTGATTCTGAAGCCTTCAACTTGGCTACCAATGACTGCTAGGTTCGACACTCACTTGTGTTGTGAGTGGGGCTCTTGTGGAACTCACACCACTTTCCTGTGTCCTTCTTCGACTTCGTGGTGTTTTTCTTTTCTTGCGGCTTCGACAGGTTGCCTTGGGTCACCCCATCTTGGCTTTGTCCTTTGGTCTTCGGATTTGCAGATCCAAAGTCTCACTTCTTTTGTTTGAACTTTTGCTCGATTTTGACAGCATATTGGTACGTTGTGCCGAGTGAGGAGATGTTCAGGAACTCCATCTCTTCCTGGATGTATCTGTGTAGGCAGTCGCAGTATTTGAGTACCAGCTTTAGCTCAAAATATTTTATACCCAACTGTATGCGAAGGGTATGAAAAATGTTTGTGAACTCTAGCACATCTTAGTCCCATCCTTGTCGCAGTGTGGTCCACTTTATGTATTTGTTCTCATAGATTTTGACAGGATAGCCCTCCTCCTTGATGGCATCCCAGAAGGAATTCCAAGTGGGTGCGGCTAAGAACAGTGAGTCTGTACTTTCATCCTTTTGCTCGCAATAGGTTTCCGACCAGTCCTTGACGTGGGGGGTTGCTTTAAGAAAAGCGAAAACAATCTTTTCCTGACTTGAAAATTCATGAACAGAAAAATAACCCTCTAGCAGATTTAACCATTTATCTACGACATTTGCATCTATCTAACCCTCGAAGATGGGGATTTCAAAATTAACTTGTACCTTAAAGGGTGTGGTGTTTCCAGAGTAGCTGTTGGAAGCTGATGCGTCGCCTCTAGGTAGTCGCTAAAGGATCTGGGAAAAACTGTCCATCATCGCATTCCTTTGTTGCTTGAAGG
Organism: Pinus taeda; assembly: GCA_000404065.3. Lineage (NCBI taxonomy): Eukaryota > Viridiplantae > Streptophyta > Pinopsida > Pinales > Pinaceae > Pinus > Pinus taeda. Next base: position 11,048 of record APFE031388268.1, on the reverse strand, counting down.
CTTCTTCGAGCAAGATTTTGATAGGATCTCCTGCCCCCTCATCTTTTCATCTGCCATGGGAGGTCGTCAAGATTTGTGAGGCTGGTCTTGCAAAGGTTCGAACAGTTCAAGCCCTAACTCCTTATATCCCGACCTTGTTGGGGACATGCAAAGAAAAATAGAGAAAAAGCATACCACTCTGATACCAGTGATCAGAACCAGATTTAAACATGAATGCAACAAATTACAGAGATAACCATAAACAAATAGATGCAGCGGAAATAATACTTCATTTCATTAATGTAAAATACTGAAATATGCTTACAAAGAGAAATGGAAATAAACCAACTAGGGCGATGGTAGGTTATCTCCAAGAGGAGATGTCACGGCTACATGCCTCTGAATTGTGTTACAATGAGGTTTGAAGGCCTATTTATTGTTGAGAAACAATGGAAAACTCTTAACATCCCAAAACCTAACCCTAGAAGACAAAAAGGCAAATTGTGGGCCCCGTTTTGGGTAAATTGGTACATCAACTTCACAAGGTCATAACTTTGGCACTCGATCTTCGTTTGACGCGTACAATAGCTTGTTAGAAAGATATATCTAAGCACTCCAACTTTGAGAAGAACAACATCAGTCCATGGACCCATGTTGTTTCCAGATTTCCCAAAAAGCGTTGTTTAGGGCCTTAAAAAGGCTCCGGAAGTTCAAGACCCAAAAAAACTGCTAAAAATAGTAAATTGTGCTACAATTACGGAAACTGGAAAACTGAAAGAGACATTTGTGGGGGTCCAAGTGGGATAGGTGGGTAGTCACCAACATCCACCTAGATCAAGTATGTTATAACATTACCTTGCACTTTAATAGTGTTGAAAAGTGTGCAACAAAAAATGTAAGAATAGAAATTTCTAAAAATAGCAGTTTGGCCAATGAGCATTTTGGCCACCTTGGGTGAGAGGTGAAACTGCTAAAAATAGCATTTCTGTGTCCCTAGTCTGAATTGTGTTACAATGAGGCTCGAAGGCCTATTTATTGTTGAGAAACAATGGAAAACTCTTAACATCCGAAAACCTAACCCTAGAAGACAAAACGCCAAATTGTGGGCCCCGTTTTGGGTAAGTTGGTACATCAACTTCACGAGGTCGTAACTTTGGCACTCGATCTTCGTTTAACGCGTACAATAGCTTGTTAGAAAGATCTATCTGAGCACTCCAACTTTGAGAAGAACAACATCAGTCCATGGACCCATGTTGTTCCCAGATTTCTCAAAAAGCGTTGTTTAGGGCCTTAAAAAGGCTCCGGAAGTTCAGGACCCGAAAAAACTGCTAAAAATAGTAAATTGTGCTACAATTACGGAAACTGGAAAACTGAAAAGACATTTGTAGGGGTCCAAGTGGGATAGGTGGGTAGCCACCAACATCCACTTGGATCAAGTATGTTATAACATTACCCTGCACTTTAATAGTGTTATAATTTACTTCCTAGTCTATCTATAGGAAGTAAATTCGAATTTGATCTTACCAACAGTTTGAGTATTAATTAATTAATTCTCCATGAGCTAATTAGTTAAGGAAAAGAAAACTTGAAGTCTTTGTGAGAACATGCAATTATTTCTCCATTGATTGAGGAATTAAGGATGAGTTCTATAATGGGAGGATCAGTTGACTTAGTTTAACTTAGTCAAGTCCAGTTAGATTAATTTAACAAGTTCTTAAATTAATGAGATATAGTTTGTTGATGCTTGCATGCATGTGAAAACTATTATTTTTAGATAACTCAGTATTCTCTCATGGATAACTGATGCATGGCAGTTTAGACAGAGACCCAGTTGAGATCAGATGGTGGGACAGTGTTCTGTCAATTGCTAGGATATTTCTAGTAAGTATTCCTTACATGCAGGAGGAACTTGAGTCCTCAAGTATTGCATAGTTAGACTTGAGGTTGACAGCAGGTATGATCAGGCTAATTTACATGTGTTCTGTAATTGGACCCCAATCAAAATTGCGCAAAGAAATAGGAGCTTGGACTTGAGGTGCAGCCTTTATATACATGGCCAGGTAGTCCATGAGCTTCATCATCAGAGTACAGAGAGAGTGGGATAGCTTTTGAGTTGATTCTTTTTGTATGTTGTTGAGGATTTCCACTTGACTGATAATACAGTGTTGGGGTTTTATGCTGGTGCTTTCCGCAGTGATATATTCTGTGTTATGTGTGATTGATTCCTTCTTATCAGTTATGTGTTCATGCTCGATGTTGCTCATGTTCAATTAAGCTTCCGCAAAGTTTATGGTAGATGTAGATCTAGTATTATGCTTTAGTACATTGCATATATCAGTTGGATCTACAAGTGAAATGTCTACATCATATCAGTGAGCTAGCTGATTTGTAGAGAAAATTCTACATGGTATCGGAGCACAGGTGATCAAGGAGAAAACAGTATATTCAGAGGAGATTTCAAAGTTTTTAGTTTTGGGCCGAGATTTTGCAAAGCAGATATGAAAATTTATGTACAAAATTTTCAGAAATAAATATCAGATTTGGATTCCTTGTGGAAAAATACCTAAAATCAAAAAAAAAAAATCGGCTGAATCGGAGTTCAGATAAGGGAGATATCGCTGATTTAAAATCAGCGTTTTTTCTAGAAAATTTCGTGATGGCAAGAAAGTGGAAATAGATTGGTGTGCTAGCTAAGAACATGTATGCACTTGAGGTAGAAGATGCATGCAAAGCCTTGAGGAGCAAGGCAAAGGTTAGATACTTGGTGATTGAGAGGGAGAGTAAATTACCTATCGACACGCAGAGCCAGAAGAAGTCTCAGACAATTGTGGAGGAGCCACGATTAGTGCCGCAACTTCAGGAGGTTGTAGAGTAGCCACAACAAGGGAAGTTGAGAGGAGATAGAGTAGAGACATCTACTCATGCAGAGATCTCCAGTAGGGGGAAACTTCGAGCCAAGTGGGAAGAGGGATCACATGCAGGGATACCTCCAGGTAGGAGGTGGGGCAATGTGGAGTGATCGTTCCAAGGAGGAGGGGCAGGATCATTGAGGTACCCAACCGCTTTGATTCGACTTTGCTAAGGGAGCCTCGATGAGGAGTAATAGAACTGACTGATTGGGTAGAGATAGATGTGAATGGAGTGGCAGAGAGAGCTACAGTGCAGGGAATCCCGGGACAGCACAGAGAATGCAAGCTGCAACAATGCAAGAGGCACAAGTGTGTTACACAGTGCAAGGTAGCACAGAGAAGGGTGTAATGGTGAAAGATGCATGGAGATGTTGCAGTAGTGCAAAGGTCATAGAGGGAGCACTTTTCAGCAGCAGGTAGAGCTTTAGCATCAGAGTATGTTTCTAGCCCAATAGAGTGGTCGGTTGGGAGATTTTTTGTTCCGAGTGTTGTTGGAGCAACCACACTTGATATATGTGCTGCATGCAGAACATTCCAGAGTTACAGGATCAAGTTTGAGAGGAATTCTTTCTTGTTGAGAGGGAGTGTTGAAAAGTGTGCAACAAGAAATGTAAAAATAGAAATTTCTAAAAATAGCAGTTTGGCCAATGAGCATTTTGGCCACCTTGGGTGAGAGGTGAAACTACTAAAAATAGCATTTATGGGTCCCTTCCTATTTATAGCAGTCCCTGGTCTATCTATACGAAGTAAATTCCAATTTGTTCTTACCAACAGTTTGAATATTAATTAATTAATTCTCTATGAGTTAATTAGTTAAGAAAAAGCAAACTTGAAGTCTTTGTGAGAACATGTAATTATTTCTCCACTAGTTGAGGAATTAAGGATGAGTTCTATAATGGGAGGATCAGTTGACTTAGTTTAACTTAGTCAATCCAATTAGATTAATTTAACAAGTTCTTAAATTAATGAGATGTAGTTTGTTGATGTTTGTATGCATGTGACAACTATTATTTTCAGATCACTGAGTATTCTCTCATGGATAACTGATGCATGGTAGTTCAAACAGAGACCCAGTTGAGATCATATGGTGGGACAGTGTTCTGTCGGTTGCTAGGATATTTCTAGTAAGTATTCCTTGCATGTAGGAGGAACTTGAGTCCTCAAGTATTGCGTAGTTGGACCTAAGGTTGACAGCAGGTATGATCAGGCCAATTCACATGTGTTTTGTAATTGGACCCCAATCAAAATTGTGCAAGGAAATAGGATCTTCGACCTGAAGTGCAACCTTTATATACAGGGCCAGGTAGTCCATGAGCTTCATCATCAGAGTACAAAGAGAGCAAGATAGCTTTTGAGCTGCTTCTTTTTGTATGTTGTTGAGGATTTCCACTTGATTGATAATACAGTGTTGGGGTTTTATGCTGGTGCTTTCCCCAGTGATATATTTTGTGTTATGTGTGATTGATTCCTTCTTATCAGTTATATGTGTTCATGCTTGATGTTGCTCATGTTCAATTAAGCTTCCGCAAAGTTTATGGTAGATGTAGATCTAGTATTATGATTTAGTACATTGCATATATCAGTTGGATCTACAGGTGAAATTCCTACATGATATCAGTGAGCTAGCTGATTCGTAGAGAAAATTCTACAAATAGTGTTTAATTTTATGAAGTTCACTTCAAGTATGTTTTTTAAATAGTTCAACCTTCATTATACATACTTAAAATAATTGATATAAAAATTATTCCATTTCTTGCATGTCTTCAACAAAGGGTAAATTTGTTTGTTCGGTTTGTGGTCCTAAGTTGAAATATCATCGTTCAAGAAGCTTAGGAAATGAGGTGTTTGATGACTATATCCACTTGCTTTCTAAGAACCATAGGTACCGAAGTATTGAAAATTTAACAAAAAAACAAACAAACAAAAAAATTAATTAATGGGAAAGAAGAGATTGAATTAAGAGCATGGAGAATGACACCTCATGTATGGAAGTTGTAATATAATAGAGTCTTTCAAGGTATGGATCGAATTGTCTATGTATCAATATACATGATATATTTGAATTATTTTATCTTTTTATGGCGTTTTCTTCACTGTACTAATTGACATGTTATATTGTTGTTATAATATATTTAACTATGATTCACGTTATAGGTCGTGAAGGCATTAATAATAGGGAACTTCCACGAGAAATGAAAATTTATCTCAAGCAATTCAATAGACTCCCTTAATATGAGCACTTGCAAATTATTTATTTGTTTCATACAATGCATTCTGGGAAGAATGTAATAGAGACCTTATGGCGAATCTTAGATGGAAGAAGAGATAAAGAAAAAGTTGTTAATATTTGTAATGACATTAAGGAGGTCAACCATGCATTGCAAAGTGTGATTCATTCAAATAGCGATGGAGACAGCCAAAATATAAGCACCCTTCCATGGTTATTGACAGAGCAGCAAAGCCATCATGTTAAAGAGGTTATTGAAAAAAAAAAAATCCAACTGGATTTTCTTCAAACATAAAGAATATCCTAACAAAGAAAGGTGAATTACGTGGGGTAAAAATTCATAATTGGCATATGTTCATTAAGGTAATTATTTTGGTGCATATATATTTTATATATTTATGAAACATCTTGTTAATTAGTGTTTTTTTCCTACTAATTTGGGAAAAAATAATGATCAATCATTATTTTTGTTATAGTATGTTCTAATTTTATCTCTCCCAAAAAAAATTGACAACAATGTCAAACAAGTTATATATGATCTTGGAAAATACATGAGGTAAGTGGTGATTTATGTGCAAAGTACAATTTGTTCAATAAGTTGTTGTGTTGCATATTTTTTATTGCATGTGTTTTTCTTGTCATCATGTACTATATTGTACTTTTTTTGTTGAAACGTGTGATTTTCTTGCTTCATTTCTAGATGGTTGTCATCTAAAGAAATCAATAAAAAAGATATAAAGTATTGGAGAAAACAAATTCCTCATCTAATGTGTGAAATGCAAAAGTATCTACCTCCAACATTTTTCAATGCACAAGAACACTACCTCATACACCAAGTCGATGAGATTGAAAAGTGTGGACTTGGACACACAAGATCAATGTGCATGGTTGAGAGGCACTTGAAATCACTTAAGGCTTTGGTTAGACAAAGAGCATGTCCCGAGGGTTTTACGGTAGAAGGATATATAGTATATCAAACCATGGTTTGTATTTGTCACTATAGTGATGAAATAGGAAATAGCATTAATGTATTGGATCACATTTGGGATGTCAACTTTGTGGACGATTTTGAAGGGGAGAACCTATTGGGGAAAGGTAGAATCAACAAAGTGAGATGTAAGTAGATATATAGTGGAGATTTATAGCACATTTGAATTTTTTGTTTTTATGTATATCATACTTATTTAACTTTTAGTCTTCCTACATAATCCATTACTATGAAGGTAAAACATGGTAACTAATTATATATATGTGAATTGTTTTATTTTAATGCAGTTGGTCGAGAGTGGGATGCAATACATTTATATATTGCAAACAATAAAGATTGGGTGAAGGTATGGATTGAATGATGCAAACAAGATAATAATGGTAGGTTATCATGGTATGGTGTGTCTACATTGGTAAAATAAGCTCAATGTAGTGGAGATACCAATCTTACACAGAAGGAAATTGATTTAGTATATGGTTTAAAATATTATTAGGCAAACATATTCTCCCATACTACTTACTTTTTTTACAATTATATTGATGCATATGGCGTGTTTTTTCTTAATTTTCAAATTTTGCAAGTATAAATATGCATGTGTATCAATCGACAATGCATTTTTTGTGTTTTATGTATTTCAGTTGAAACACCACAACAAAATGTGGTGCAATGGCCACAAATTTCGCATCAAAAGGTTGGATGAAGAGATGAAAACTTATGATAATGGGATAACTGTATTATTTCAAGTTATCAATGTTTCCTTTAGAGGTGACAGACATCCAATACTCTCTAAGAATCGATACTATGGGTATATGCATGATATACTTGAGTGTGACTTTGAATCCTTCAAAATAGTTGTGTTCAATGTCAAACGGTTTAGGCTACAAATCCATGAACATGACCTTGATAGAACTGTTATTGAACATGTTAACAGATTTACCATGGTTGATACAAGGAATCTTGAACCAGGACCAAGGCGATATGGTCTTCCAAGCCAATGTGAACAAGTATTTTATGTAGATGTTTCGAGTAAAGTGGGTTGGTCATATGTTGCTAGATATGATCCCGGAGGAAGGCCCATGAAGAGTAATGTAGCAGAAGAAGATGAAATTCAAGAAAAAGATGATGTAGAGGATAAGGTGTTCATGTAGTGTCATACGAAGATGTCGAAGAAGTTCAAGGAATACATGTTCATCGAGACAATGTTAATTTGGATGAACTTTATGATATTGACATTATGTCAGATGAAGAACTTGAAGAAGTAGTATCAAATGTAGAAGAGCATGTTCCAAATGATGATATAGACGATGACGATGAGGATGATGATGAGGATGATGTTGATATGGTGAATCCTTTGTACATGAATTTTGAACTGGATGATACAGATGATGAGATGGATGAGGAAAAAGATTAATGATATCAAAATGTTGAAAAGTGCGAGGTATGTATTTATAAGTTTTCAGTTGGTTTGTTATGTTCCATTTACCTTAAATTTTTATTTTCCTAGTTTTTATGTTTGAATGTTATTGTGTTTCTTTCAAATATATTATAGTAGATAGAATGAGTATTGGGGAATTGAGAGTGATATGAGAGGGGGAGGGGACATATGAGCTTCCACCTTCACGTGATTGGTCTTGTTAATTAGAGAATATATTATTCTTGAAACAAAGAGAAGCTCATTTACATTTATACCATAAATTCCAATTTTGACTTTAATGGTTTCTTAAGAAGACGTATCGGGTGAGTTGGGCGATGGGTGAACCAGGCGACACAACAGTGGGGAAGACATGGGAAGTAATGCCCATGACTGCCCATGATTTGCGTTCCCACCAAGGTGTCTCATAATATTTTTTAGAAAATTGACTAAATTAATTTCTAGGTGTTAAAATCCAGTTTATAATTGATTGATTATGCAACATGGACATACTAACAAATGATAATATTGTGTTTCCATTGATGAACTAATGAATTGTTTTAACTGATTTGGGTGAATTCTCGGACCCTGGACGCACCTACATGAAGTCGGAGTGCCCTGGCACCTCTGGAGGCATTCTGAGTTGGGCATGCCAAGATGTATGCCCAGTAGAGCTACTCATGCAACGAGTTGGTGGGTCAACCCAACTTGGTAAGGGACGCCCACCTAAAAGAAGTAAGCTCGGCCCATGATTTCCCATGAACAACGTTCCACCAAGGGGTCTCATAATGATTTTCAGAAAATTGACTAAAGTGATCTTTGGGCGTTAAAAGTCAATTTATAATTGAATGATTATGCAACATGGTACTAACAAATAATAATGTTTTATTGTCATTGAAAAGCTAATGATTTGTGTTCACTAATTTGTGTTAATTCCTCTTTTTGAGAGGACCAAAATCGACCTAAATATCACTCAAATTAGACAAGGGAAAGTGTACTTAGAAGAAAAACCCACATATGCACATTTGGACAAGGTCGGCCCTAAAGAAAATTGGTCACCCTTGAAGCCTATAAATACAAGTGGCCTCAAGCTTATTTGGACATCACCAAGCATCTTATTCTTCTCTTCTTCATTAATTAGCTCGCATAGGTCTGAGGCAAGGACGACAATATAAGTTGGAAAAACTCTGAAATTACAAGGTCTAAGGCTCGCATCTGTTTTTAGGTTTTTAGATTACAGTCACAGGCATGTCATAGGGAAAATTTGACGACAGTTGTTGGATTGCAGACATAAAGGGTGTGATTGGAAGCCTCCATTCGCTTGTACATATCCTCATGCATGTGACCAGGAAGTTTGACTAAAATTAAACGTTCACTGAAGTTAACCGCAGTTGACCATAGATGGGAAAAGTCGTCTCTGATATATTCAGATGTTGGAAACTTATTTCTGAATGTTATTGGATTATTTTGCTAATGATATTGTATTGGGCTCAATTTACTCTCTGCTTGGCATTTTATGACAATCTAATGGAAGAATAATTTCGAAGGGTTTTCCCCTTTGTGGAGTTTTTCCCTAGTCTTTGACCAAACCTGGTGTCTCTTGTTGATGTGTTGATTGTCTCCTTTGTCATTGCATTTATTGTTCTATCTTCAATTATTATTGATGAATGGAAAGACTAATGGTAATTTGAAAGATTGTTAATTGAAGTATTGATTTGGGCTAAAGTAATTGATACAGCATAGAACAATCTGAAAATCTAACATGGTTTCAGAGTCAAGTTGAAGGACAAGCCCAAAAGGAGACAAGCATTGGCGCAATCATCTTTGGGAAAGTTGAAGGAGTTGTTGGGTGTGGAGTCTAATTATCTTCTGTATTCAAAGGTATCGCCGCATTAGACCCCAGTTCGAAATGGGGTGGCAATGCCGCCCGTAAAATATTCGTTGCAGGGGGGTCCGAGGGGGGCGAATGTGACCTTTGGGAGCACCCCCCTCCCTACCCCCAGCGGGGGGATCGAGTGCATCACCCCCAAAGCTAAGAATAGATGTAAAATTGCCTTGAAAAATGTTGTAATTTTGTAGTCAATCAAGGCCGTTCATTAGGCGGAGATCTGATGGTAGAAGTTATGTTTAATTTAGGGTTTTTTGCCCTAGAAGGAAACCCCTCGCTATATATGAGGGAATTGTATTGTGTCTATGTATATTTGTATTCTGAGTGAGGAAGAGAGAGGAGATTGAGAACAAAGAGGGAATTACAGTGGATCTGTTGTAGGTTGTATCTCTTCAGTTTGTTCGATAATTATAAAAGAAGGATTGGTTATTTCTTCATGGACGTAGCCCAAACTGGGTGAACCACGTATATCTGTGTCTCTCTTGTTTTATGTTAAGTTATGGTATGTTCTATGCTAAGAGCAGTTTACTTATTTTTCTTATTATTATCCACGGATTAACAATCACATGTACATAGTAAAGAGCAGATAGAACATTAAATGATCGACAGAAAACAAGCCAAGACAAGAGACACAAGATGTGGCGGTTAGCTAGGGACAATTCCCAATATGGGGAAACCCTTTGATCAAATCTTCTTTTATCTTCAATAATCCAACAGAGAGAAATAGTACAAAAATCTGATTTAAATTAGCAGCAACAAACCCTAGATCAACCCTAAACTAGGGCAGTTAATATCTGTCAAACCGGTGGTCGAATCACCTTGATTCCTTCACCAAAAAATGTGGCCTTCCAAAGAGATTCAGCATCACCTACTACGTAGTCTAGAGAGAGAGAATGTTGGTCAACGCTGGTCAAAGTTTGATCTGCAATTGCAGCCCTAAAATTTGCGTCCCTTTTCCACACGTGTGAGAGATAGAGCCTTTTCTACCTAGGAGAGACAAGAGACCCTTTTTCTGCGCAGAAGAGAGAAAGATGTGATGAGAAGTGTGTGTCCAAATGAAGAGGAGACATCCTGTATTATATGCAAATGTTGATGATAAATAGATGTGTCTGTTGGGATTTTGAGCCTACATAAGTTGCTAGTCGAATTTGACAATTAGTCCATAATAAAAATAAATTCATATCTCCATAAATACTTATCATAATCGGATGATATTTAGATCAATCCTACACCTCTCGACGAGAGGAATCTAGTAAAAATATTATCCTCCATGAATAAGGTGACCAACATGAAGTTTGTCCCTAATTGCCAATTTTAAGATTTTACGTGTTTTTTGTGTTTATATTTATGCAATATTTTATGTGTTCCATTGCTCTATAATATATAATTTTCTAACAACTGGTATCAGAATCGAAGGTCTATTTGGCTGATAAATTCACATGAGAGAAGGGTTCCTAGTTCGAGTGGGAGTAATGGCGAAAGATGGTAGGTTTAGGGTCGAAAAATTTAACGGCCAAAACTACCAGTTGTGGAAGATGCATATGGAAGATTATTGATACCAGAGAGATCTGTACCAACCATTGAGCGGAAAGACAAAGAATCCGACGAGTATGACAGACATAGAATGGGATATTCTAGATAGAAAA
>APFE031388263.1:0-54661 GCA_000404065.3 Pinus taeda | reverse complement strand
ACAGAGCAGTATCTTCACGCTGATTCCCATCATTTTCCTGCTCAAAAGATGGGTGTTCTTAACACCTTGGCTACGCGTGCCCTCAGGATTTCGGATAATGAAAGCCTGGATAGAGAGAGAACCCACCTCCTTGATGTCTTTGTGGATAACGGATATAGTAGGCACCTTGGTCGGAAGGCTTTCCTTACAGCTTCCAAAAATGCGTTTAATAAGAAAGAGCCTAAGGAGCGCCATCCAGGTGTCCATCTACCATATATCCGAGGGACCACTGATAGGATTTGCTTGGATCCTTAGAAAGTTTGATATTCCCTCAACCTTCAGGACCTTCAAAACCATTCGTAATTCCCTTCGGTCGGTGAAGGATCCTGTTAACCCCAAAGACATGAAGGGAGTTTATTTGATTCCTTGCTCTTGTGGGACACCGTATATACGGGAAACAGGGCGCTCCATCCACCAAAGAATTTGCGAACATGCAGCGGACCTGATGCATGGAAGAACAAAGTCCTCAGCTTTAGCTGAGCATGCGGACAAGACTAAGCATCATGTCTGCATAGAGGAGGCCAAAGTCATTGTGAGGTTAGATCGATTCCATCATCGCAAGTTAAGGGAAGCCATTGAAATTGAGCGAAGACCCATCAATCTCAACAGAGATGATGGGTGGAAGGTAAGTAGAAGTTGGATCTCTGCCCTGTCGTCTAAGGGTTTCTTCCTCTCCCCCCCCCCCCTCTGGTCATCCTAGGTGCTTTCTTTGTGTGTGTTTAGTTTAGTCGTTTCGAGTATATATATCGTTGGCATCGTGGTGTTCTTCTCTTTTTTTGGATTCCTCATGTTTCTGTTTAGGTCTATTATCATTTCAGGTATTAATCTAAATTATTTTTATATAGACTTTATCACTGATAAAGGTCCTTTTCCAGTTGTAGTAATTTATTATTTTATTCCTTAGGTTAGTATGATTAGTATATCTAAATTATGATGTATTATTAGATCTAGTCTTATTTATATTTTATTTGAAAACTAAGTGGCATAATGATAGCTTATATAGACAGATAGTATATCTTGAATCAAATTAAATTTTAATAATTTTTAAATAAAACATATATAATAATGGCTTAAGTAGAATATAGAATTACTTATATAACTTAAATTATTCATTCTAAAGAAGTATTTCAAGCAATAATAAATAACCATTAATATTATGTTATTTAAACAAATAAATCTTTTTTTGATAATATTCATTTTTATTCCTAAATTCTCTTATCTCTAGAAATATAATAATATTATCTAAGTATTATAAATAATAATAGGATTAGATTTATTAATATATACAACTTAAATTATTAATTCATAAATATTAATTAAATAGTAAAATTTTTTAAATAACCATTAATTTATTTAAACAAATAAATAATATCCGCTCCTGTAATTAAAATATTATATTATTAACTTAAAAATAATAATTAGATTAAATTTATTAATATAATTATAGCCTAGGTCCTAGAGTCAAATATAGCTGTTATGTAGCCGTTGGAGTCTCTGCTCAGTCTATTTAACTTGCTAGGCCAGATCTGTTTCTTCAACTTGTCCTGACGATGAACCACACTGGTTGGTTCGAAACGCGTCGACAATGATCTTTTTATGTGATTTACGCAGAAGCTCTTTTTACAAATATAAAGGATCACAGAAGCCTCAATTCTACAATACTTATGGTGTGAGAGCAATGCCAACTGCAATAATACTTCTCTGGAGCAAGAGCATTAACAACAACAAATAACAAAAGCAGAAACCATTAGTGTGAGAGTTGAACGAGAGTTCTGAGATTTGTCAATAGATCTGCCAAACAATAGATCCACCAATGATGATAAGAGATCTACAAATCTGCAATAGATCTGCTATTGATAATAAGAGATTTGCCAATGATGATAAGAGATTTGCAAATCTGCAATAGATTTGCTACTCATAGTAAGAGATCTGCTACTGATAATAAGAGATCTGCAAATCTGCAATAGATCTCTCACTAATAATAAGAGATCTGCGACTGATAATAAGAGATCTACCAATGATGATAATAGATCTACAATAGATCTGCTACTGATAATAAGAGATCTGCAAATCTGTGATAGATCTGCTACTGATAATAAGAGATCTGCAAATTTGTGATAGTTTTGCTACTGATAATAAGAGATCTGCCACTGATAATAAAAGAGTTAAATTACTGATGCGAGAGCTAGATCACCAAAGCGAGATAGAGAGAACTTCTCTTCAATATATAGAAATCTTTGAGGCAAAATCCCTTCCTCGAGTTAAGTGTTTTGGTAGCTCCTAGAGTGATCCATTCGAATTGAATAACTTAAGTGATTTTATTTTGCACATGTCTAATTGCTCTATAAAATATTTTTGAAATAACTTTTGCTCTTAGGAAAAATAATTTTCTCTTGCGAAATAATTCGCTTCAAGGGTGACAGGGTTTAACCACATAAAGTGATTTCTAGGGAAATTCCTCTGTAGTTGCTAAAAAATTCAACACTCCCTCTCAACTAGGGAGGAATTTCCATCAATAAAGCCTAAACTGCTGTACCTTTCAAATCATCATGACTGATGTTGAATGTTCTTGAATCTAAAGAAGAATATTCATGGCAGTAGAGCTACTGCTACCACCCTGAATCCAAGCTCAGCGAAATAAAGGCTAAGAAACCTTTACCAAGGAGTCTCAAGCTTCAACCTGGTCCATATAATTATCTGGGAGCCAAATGGTTCCACCTGACATCAGGGAGTCACATGCTACAAATTGGAACAAATACCATCTGGGAGATATACACTACCACCCGAAATAGATATCGCTCAGTCAATAAGACTAAGAAACCATAATAGCTCAGCATATAGGCTAAGAATCCACAATATAGCTTAGCTCAAAGGCTAAGAATCCACAATAGCTCAGCTCAAAGGCTAAGAATCCATGCCGTTCAAGAACACCAACGTCTATGATGTTCAAGAACACCAGCGTATTCGAACTTGAGCGAGATACAACTTACCATGACTGGTAAGGATCACCATCCAATCTCAAGTAGCCAACACCCATTGGCTAGATGGGTGGGAAACAAGATGCATTACTGGGGCATACTCCTGATTGGAGGTCCCTCATCCCTAGGAGCTCACTAGCTCAATTCCTCATCCCTGGGAGCTCAACTAGCGGGGAAGAGCACACATCTCAGTGTTCTTAATCAGCTGAGCCCCGAACCCGAAGAGGCACATCCCTTAATCCAAGCATATCTTTGAAGACTAGAAATTTATTCTTCGACAGTGCTTTGGTAAGTGTATAAGCAATTTGCGCATTAGTCTGAAGAAGGTGGAGTCTCACTGCTCCTCTTTGTACCATGTCTTGAATGAAATGATATCTGATTTCAATGTGCTTGGATTTGTCATGAAATACGAGATTCTCATACAATCAGATCCCACTCATATTATCACAAAATATCATTGTAGTATCCAAGACTTGCTCAAATAACTCTCCAAAGAGTTTTCTTAACCATACAACTTCCCAACTAGCTAAGCTAGCAACAACATACTCGGCTTCTGCAGAACTGAGAGCCACTGATTTCTGTTTCCTGCTCATCAAAGAGATCATGGCAGATCCCGAATTGAAACAACATCCTGAAGTGCTTTTTTTGTCCACAATGTTGCCTGCCCAATCAACATCAGTGTAACCATGCAACTTTATGTTGCCAGTAGTATATCGAAGACCAAAATTAATTGTCCCATGCAAATATCTAAGGACATGCTTTGCAGCAACCCAATGATTATGTAAAGGCTTGGTCATGAATTGACTCAAGGTGTTAGAAAATATCAGGACGAGTGTTCACTAGGAACATCAATGCTCCAATCAACTGACAATACTTAGATGGATCAGATAAATCAGGTCTAGCTTCATCACCACAAAGTTTCTTGAAGTTCATCTCCATGGGAGTGCTCATGGATTTGCACTCTACCATTCCAAACCTTTCCAATAGCTTTACAACATACTTCCCTTAGGAGAGAAAAATTTCGCCAGGTCTCTGCCATACCTCTAGGCCCAAAAAGAAGTTCATCATCCCAAGTTCTTTCATTTCAAATTTAGAGGCAAGCTCCCTCTTACACTGAATCATCAGAAGTTCATTATCTGTCAAAAACAAATTTCAACATATAATACCAAAATCAAAGGCATACCTTATACAACTTTGAAGGAGAGGTTTGGATCAACACTGCTGCTCGTGGATCCCAACTTTACTAAGTAGCTGTCAATGCGAGAATACCAAGCTCTGGGGGCTTGCTTTATGTCATAGAGTGCTTTCTTCAATCTGCATATGTGGGTTCTTCTGTCGTGTACCTCAAAGCCTTGTGGTTGTTCAACATATACTTCCTCCCGAAGAGCACCATGCAGAAAAGCCGTCTTGACATCCATCTGATGGGGAGTCCACCCTTGACTAGTAGCTAAAGCAATAATAGAGCGAATGGTGGTATAGCGAGCAACAAGTGCAAAGATGTCTTCATAATCAATTCCCTATTTCTGAGAGAATCCTCTAGCTACAAATGTTTCTTTATATTTTTCAATATTGCCATCCAGGCCATGTTTTATTTTTAACAACCACTTTTAAGTCACAACTGGTTTGCCCTGAGGTCTAGGAGCAACTTCCCATACATCATTTTGCATAATGGATTCATATTCTTCTGTCATGGCATCCTTCCATACTTGGTGCTTTTCTGCTTCTTCCAATGATTGAGAACATAGTTTTGATATCGACTGGGCTTCTTGCTTTCTCTAAAAGTGCCCCTTGGAGCAGTATATTTTTCAGCAACCTATAGAGTATCACGAAATCATAGAGGCATTTTCCTATATGGAGGAGGATCTAATGGATCCATAGGCTCAACAAGTTCATCTAGGTCCTCATGATCAGGTTCATGGGTAGAGGGATCCACATCAACATTTTTTTCTTCATAAGAGATAGAAGGAGGACTAGTTCTTACATTTCAAGAGTTGCTTCTTCATCAAATGTTACGTCTTTGCTGAAGTCTATTGTTCTTTGGCCAGGTATATAAATTCTAAATGCTTTAGAATCTTCACAATAACCCACACACATACCTTTCTTGAATCTTACCTGAAGCCTCAAGCTTTTTCCTCTCGTCTTTCGATACATGAAAATAAACAAGACAACCAAAGATCCATAAATGACTGAAATCAGGGTTCTTGCCTGTGAATACTTCTTCAGGAGTCTTGTCATATAATGCTCAATGAGGAGTCCTGTTCTGTACATATACGACAGTATTGGCACATTCTAATCATGTAGCATGGCACGAGCAACCTCCATGATAGTTCTATTATTTCTTTCTGCCACACCTTTCTGTTCAGGATTATATGGTACAATGGTCTTTTTCTTGATACTGACTTCTTTGCAAAAGTCAGTGAATTCATTTGAAATGAATTCTCCTCCATTATCTGATCCGAAGACTTTGATTTTCTTTCCAGTTTAATGCTTTGGAATTTTTAAACATATCAAAGGCTTCATCTTTGTGCTTTAGAAAGTATATCCACTTTTTTCTAGAGAAATCATCCACAAAGGTGATATAATACAAATATCCACCTATGGATGTCTCTGACATAGGTCCACACAAATATGAATGAATTAGTTGTAGGATGTCATGAGATTTGGCACTGCTAAAGGGAAAAAGCCCTCTCATTTTCTTTGCACTTTCACAAGTGGGACAAACTCGATCATGTTTTGTTTGGATTTTTGGCATTCCATAAACCATCTTATTTACTTTGGGCAGTGCCTTATAATGAAGATGAGCAAATTTGCGGTGCCATAACTCGATCTAATTGAAATTGCATGCTTGAGCCATAGCTTTAATACGTCTCCCATTGACCTTGTAAAGCCCTTTGACTCTCGATCCAAGAGTAAAAGCATTTTTCATGTTTGTTTTCTCTGGCCATGTTAACACCTTTCCTTTTATAAAAGCCACTTTCATTCCTTTATCTTCTAGAGTAGATATAGATACAAAATTTTTCTTTAGACCAGGTACATATAAAACATCTTGAAGATGAATAGTTTTTCCAAGATCCAAATGAAAAGAAACTGAACCAAACCCTTTTACAGGGTATGTAGTGTTATCTCCAAGGATAATGTTTAAACTAGTCTCCGTCTCAACCAAATTAGAGAGGACTTCTTTATAACCAGAGAAGTGCCTAGAGGCACCACTATCCACTAACCTGTGATCTAAAGAATCTGGAGGAGAAGCACTAGACAAAGCTGAAATCAGAAAGTACTCAGATTGAGAAGCAACAACGTTATTTTCATACCTTGTATTTTTGTATCTCTTTTGAGGACGATGCTCTTGATCACGATCCTTGCGAGCATTGCTTCTTCCTTCATATCTTCTTCCTCCTTAATCCCTCCTCTTTTGATCAGGGGACTGATTATTGTACTTGCTGCTACTCCTTTGATTATAAGAGGATATTCTTTTTGGACAATCTGGAGCATAGTGCCCATGCTTGTGACAGTGAAAGCATTCAACATTTCTCATGCTCTTCTTGAAAAAATTGGGTTTGGACTTTGGCTTAGAGGATTTTCCCTTTCCTTTCTTCTTCTTTGCTTGTGCAACAAAAGCATATGGTTCTCCTTCTTCATGTCTCTGAATTTTGCCACTTGAAATCGTCCTTGATTCTTCTTGCTTGCATCTTCTGATCAATTCATCAAAAGTTGGCAAAACATTGTTATTGCTGATAGTAGTAATGAATACTTCCCAAGCTGCAGGAAGTCCATCAAGGGTTGTGTGTACCAATTCCCTATCAGATAGGGGCTCACCAACAGACAAAATTTGGTCCTTGAGTTCAGTAATCCTTATAAAATAAGAATGATAGATTCTCCCTTATTCAATTTGATATCTTTGAGCTGTTTCTTCAGGGCAAGGATGTGATTTAGATTTTGGACTTCAAACATGCCAACAATCTTGTCATACATTTCCTTAGATGTCTTCAGTTTGGAGATAAAGGTAAGAAGATGGTCTTTCAAAGAATCAATGATAATTTTGCGAGCTATGATCTCGCCTTTCTTGTATCTTGCTTTAGCAACAGCAAGGGCATTTTCAGGCGGCTGGGGTACACCTCCTTGGACATACTCTAGAACATCTTCTTCATCCAAGTTGGTGTCCAGTTTGAGTTTCCAAGTAGCATAATTTGAAGCCCCTGTCAATTTCTCGTTGTCCTTGAAGAAGGATGTAGCCATCTGAACTGATCTACTGTTGCATTTTGAGCAACAAATAAGGTCTTTCAGCAAATAATTGCCTTAAGCTTACTGTTCTTGAGCTTATCTTCACCACTACCTTGATACCATGTTAAATTTTGTAGATTTAAAATTTAATTTATGAGATCATAAAACATAGAAGACAGTCAATGAACGACAAGACACAGGATTTGGTCCAAGACTATGGAAAAAACCCACTATGGGGGAAAACCCTTTTTAAAATGCTCTTCTATTAGATCGTCTTCAAATGTTCAACAAAGATACATAATCAGAGTACAAAATCCCTTTAGCAAATAACAATAGTAACAACCCTTTTTAATATGCCAACTTCAAAATACCACCACAAGCCTCCAAAGGCTTCCAAAACAAGAGCAGTAAACACAAGTGCGTGAACAAAGTGCATAAGTACGAGAGCTAAATACTAAGAGTAATATTCTCCAAATGCAAGATCAGTTATGCTATCGAAGCGAGGGCATTATACCAGCAATCAAACTCTGGTGTGAAAGCAATATCAAGAATAGAATATCTTTGGAGTGGGATCAATACAAGAGTTATATACTTCTGGTGTGAGAGCAATACCAACTGAAATAATACTTCTTTGGAGCGAGAGCATTAACAACAACAAATAAAAAGAGCAGAAACCACTGTTGTGAGAGCTGAATGAGAGTTATGAGATTTGTCAATAGATCTGCCAAATGATAGATTTTCTAGATAATAGATTTGCCAAACAATAGATCCACCAATGATGATAAGAGATTTGCAAATCTGCAGTAGATCTTCTTTTGATAATAAGAGATGTGGTACTGATAATAAGAGATGTGCCAATGATGATAAGAGATCTGTAAATATGCAATAGATCTTCTATTGATAATAAGGGATCTGCGATTGATAATAAGAGATCTGCCAATGATGATAATAGGTCCGTGTTGAAGAAAAGTGTGACTAGGTTTAGTATTTGTCAATATAATTTTGATCTTTGTACTTGTCAAGAAAAAGAAATATTATTTTTATAAATTATATGAATGAGTTTCTTGCTCATTCCATAGGTCTAGGAAAGTCAAAGAGTCAAACTTATGTTAAAGAGCTCTTCTTGAGCATTTATGTAATGTACATGGGTCAACCCAGTGTCAAGTTTCCCTCCAAGACAAGCACCATCCTCCAAAGAAGAAGAATGCCAACAAAACAATGTGAAAGATAGTTAAGTCGACTTCATAATATATAGAGATGACATGTCAACTCAATAAATAGACACCATAGTTCACAATGAGACGTCGACTTATATGGAAGACGAACCACTATATATACCTCATTAGGGTTTGTGCAGAACAGAGGTACAAAACTCAGATCCTCTGAAATCTCGGATGGGTACAGTGACTTAGAAATTTTAGATAAGTGCAGAAGTTCATGTTTTTCGGATGGAAGGATCTCTATGTTTTTCGGTGATGTTTGAACCTACTCATAGTCTCAACAAAGCACTGTCTAGGTATGCTAAAACACAACCCTAGTCTTAGGTGGTGAAGTACACTCTCGACATACCTCTGTCTCAAGCATACAGTCTCGGTATTTTTGTGAAGAAGAGGATCTTAATGAATCATCCTCAGTCTTGGCATACACTTAAGATGCAATTACATTCCGAACTTAGAAGTAACGGTCACAAGCATGATGATGATCTCAAGTAACAATCACAAGCATGATGATGATCTCAGTATATATATCTTAGCATAAAGATCTTGGTGATCCTACATGAATACTCTCAATACACATACATATCTCGATATGGACCATCGTTGTTATGATGGTGATCTAGATGAAGGTGCAGAGATGATCTCAGTAAAGGCACAATGGTGATCTTGATGAGCAATCATGGTGCAACAATGATGGTCTCGGTAAAGCAGTAATGATGATGATGATCTCAGCAGTGACAAGGAAGAAGAATGGTGTCTTGGTCTTGGAGTGGCATAGAAGGTCAAGTGTCAAGGTCTTGGTGTTCGTCAATTAGAAATTAGAATCTCTATAAGAAGAATTATGTGCGGGTTTTTCTCTCCAAGAGGGAGAGGTTTTGGCCCTGGCAGAATGCCAACTTCTTGTGTTCTTGTCTCTTTGTTTTGGTAGCAGTTTGATGAAGTAAACACACACACTCATAAAAAGAAGAAGATCAAGATAAGATAAAAAGTAAAAGCTTTCACATATTGTTGTCAAGTATAGAAGAATCTATCTAATGCTAACTGCCTTGGATTCTTCAACAGTCTGCAAGTCTGCAATAGATCTGTTACTGATAATAAGAGATCTGATATTGATAATATGTGATCTGCGAATGATGATAAGAGATCTGCAAATCTGCAATAGATCTGTTACTGATAATAAGAGATCTGCTACTGATAATAAGAGATCTGCTACCGATAATAAGATATCTGCTAATGATGATAAGAGATCTGCAAATCTGCTATAGATCTGCTACTGATAATAAGAGATCTGCCACTGATAATAAGAGAGATAAAATACTGTTGCGAGGGCTTGATCATCAATTGGAGAGCTAGATCACCAAAGCGAGAGAGGGAGAACTCGATGTGTTGCAAATGAAGGCTTCTCTTCAATATATAGAAATCTTTGAGGCAAAATCCCTTCCTTGAATAAAGTGTTTTGGAAGCTCCTAGAGTGATCCATTCAAATTAGATAACTTAAGTGATTTTATTTTGCACATGTCTAATTGAATCACTTAAGTGATGTTATTTTGCACATGTCTGATTGCTTTATAAAATATTTTTGAAATAACTTTTGCTCTTATGAAAAATAATTTGCTCTTGAGAAATAATTCGCTTCTAGGGTGAAATGGGTTAACCAAATAAAGTCATTTCTAGGGAAATTTCTCCCTAGTTGCTAAAACATTCAACAGATAGAATGCTCAAAACAAATGGAAGAAGCTTTGGAATCCTAAGCTATGGCCTAAGGTAACTTTATTCCTTTGGTTGGTTATTCTTAACAAAACATTAACCTCAGATAAGCTTAAGAAAAAGGGCTTTTAGGGGCCCTTTATATGTTGCCTTTGTTCATCCAACCTCGAGACTTCTGAGCACCTACTGAACAATTGAGTTTCCTTCTAAGCCATGGGATCACATGGCTATTGTCTTTTGACAATCAAATCGAAATAGAAGTAGCCTATTATCAACCATAGAGGAATGGAGATCTACCCCTTTCTCCAATCCTATACTAAATAGAGCTTGACAACTCTTTCCAATATTTATCTTATGGGAAACCTATAAAGAAAGGAATTGAAGAATATTTAAAAATAAAATATCTCCCATGGATTTCATTTGGAATTCTATCCCGAATAAGATTAGAGAACTATTTTTCTAATCCCCTGGACCTCCTAATATTGGGATTGCAATCATCAGGATAAGCACATTCTTTCTTTCTTAAGTCTCCATCAATCGATCACTTGTCCTCACGCTCCTTTATCTCCACCAAGCTATTCAAGTCCCAACTATTGACTTCCTTCCTTGACTGGGTTTCTAAACTTGAACTTTGATGGGGCCTCAACATGTAATCCAAGTTTGGCTAGTTTTGGGGGGTGTTTTCAGAACAAGTCTAGTTCACTTTATTCATATTTAGTTAGGAGATCTTGGGGTAGATAGTAACAATGATCACCAATTGAAGACCTCTTCGACTTCGTGTCCATCTTCTCCCACATTGTAGTTCAAAATGTACTGAGAAGTCTAGTTGCCCTATTTGAAACAATATTCCTTGGTATCCCAAAGTGCACCTCGACTTGTCCAAAGAACAAATTCGCTGCTTCTTGCTTGTTGATGGTAGTTTTACAGGGCATTAGAACACACATCTTGTTGAACTTGTCAACTCCCATGAATAGGTAGTCATGTCCCTTCTTGGTTGTTGAATAATATTCCCACAAATTACATGGAAATGCTTTCCCAAGGACAAGTGGGTCTATACAAGGGATGATATAGACCTTGTTTCCTGTTACTAGGCTTATTGGTACAAAAAAATATGCACCCTCTTATGGACCTAGGTACCTATTTTTGCATCTTGTGCTAGTACAAATACCTCTGCAAGTTGACCATTGTCTTCCTTACACCAAAATGTCCTGCATCCTTAGAGGTGTGAGCCTCTCTGGTTAGCTGCAGTCGCTCACCTTTAGGAACACATAACTTATCTAACGTGTAGAGAACCCATATTGGAGATGGTAGTCAACTGTGCTCTCACCATCATGCACATGGATCTGACTTTACGACTATTGAAACACCTCTTTGAAGTCCTCATCCTCTGTATATGCCTCTGTATATGCATCATGGGTGAAAGGATCCATGTGCATAAGAGTTCCCAAACCTATAATATTTGATGTGGGTGGCCTTCAAAGCATGTCAACCAACTTGTTTGTGCTGCCCTTCTTGTATTTGAGCTCCCATAAAAACTCCATCCACTTGTAATGCCTAGCCTACTATAGTTTACTTTGAGCCCGTAGTTACAGTAGTGTTGGTGATTTGTGTGGATCACTGTCTCCTTTCCCATCATATAGTGTTTCGACTTCTTTTTAGGTTGCATTAGGGCATAGAGCTTGTTGTGGTAGGTAGGGTAATTGAGAACCACCCCATGAAATACTTCAAAATGGTAGCATACATGTCTTCCTCCTTGCATCAAGACTGCTCCCATAGCATACTCACTCACAGCTGTCTCCACTTCAAACGATTACTGCAAGTTTGATAATGCTAGAATCGATGCTTGAAAGATTTTCTTCTTTAACTCCTCAAAGGCCTCCTTACACTTTCCCCACTGGAAACTCTTGCTACTCATTGTTATGGTGGAGTGGTACTGCCACTGTTGAAAACAAGGCTATGAATTTCCTCAAGAACTGAGCTACCCCAACAAAACTTTTGACCTCAGAATATTAGTAGGTATTGGCTACTTCATGATGACCTCCATCTTGGTAGGGTCTATCTTTAGCTCTTCTCCACGTATCACATATCCCAGATTCACCAAAAACTGTTGTGCAAACTCACACTTCTTGAAATTTTCCAACAACGAGTGCTTCTTCAATGTCTTTAGCACCTACATGAATGTGATATGTAGTCGTCCGATGTGGCATTGTATATTGATATATCATCCAAATGTAATGATGACAAATGAATCTATAAAAGGGGTAGTATATCATTCATCGACCTCATGAATGTAGCTGGTGTAGTGCATAGGCCAAATGGCATGACTAACCACTCATACAAACCTTTCCTAGTTTTGAAGGCGTTGTTCCAAGTATCTTATTCTTTGACTTGAACCTGGTGATATCCCGACTTTAAGTCCACCTTGGTGAAGTATTTGGCTTGCTGCATCTGATCCAATAGATCATCTATAGTATGCAGGGGGTACCAGTTCATGAGCATAATTTTGTTTAATGCCTTGTAATGAATACACATATGCTAAGTCCCATCCTTCTTTGGCACAATGATGATGGGTGAACCACATGGTGAGGTACTTGGTCAAATGACACCTTATTCCAGGGGCTATTACAACTTCTTCTTCACTTCGTTTGCCTTTATAATGATCTGGCTTTACAACCCAATGTTTGAACTTTGGCAACAAAGAGTCTGACAACAGTTGGATCTCATGCCCCACATCCCTTTTGGGTAGTATCCCTTTAGGCTCCTGGTACACACCCTTGTATACCTATAGTAGGTGTTACTTCTTCCCATCTGGTGATATAATCGATTGTGGTGATGATATAACAGGATCTAGAATGTTGGGACAGTTGGATGATGGGGCTAATAAAGTCAACAATCCACTTATTGAAAGGTTGAAGTTCCCTAACGGGATGTAATGGAAGGTCATCCCTCCGAGATGACTTTCCAATCTGTTGACATACATCACAACTCTTCACATACAACTTTGCATCTTTAAATACAGCAAGGCACCAGAGGGTTTATGTTCCTTAGTGCATCTGCATCCTTCTGGGGATGGCTTGATTCATATGGACTCTTCTACAAATTGGTTTTCTTTTAAAAATAATAAAACATACTTTATTCTTCTTGCTATAACTGATCAACTTTTTGGCCTTGTTGGCACTTATTAGCAAGATCTTTGACTTTCCCTTGCGCATGTTGATGATGAAGGAATTTTAGTTCTTGATGAGTCGGTATTGGTTGGCTCTCTGCATGAATGTTGCATCCCACATCTACGTATAGGGACTCCCAAATACAACGCCACATGCATCAAGTGGAACTACATCCAACCCTACTTCATCAATAAAATCAACGCTAATAGCATATTTGATTTGCACTATTTGTTTACCTTTATTTTTCCCTCATTGTTGACTCAATCCAATGGATATGGTCTAGGATGGTCATGGGTCTCTATTCTCAATGACTTGACTAGATCTGCTGCTACGAGATTTGGTTGTAATCCCGAGTCGAATAGAGTATCAATTTTTGTCTTCTTGACCGATATCTTTATATGGAAGAGTTTCGCCATTTCCTTTTGTTCATGTTGCTGAAGGCTACTTGGATTCACCCATTTCGCACTTATATATGCACAATTTTCTCATACAAGTTCGAGCTACTTTCCATTTGGTTACTAAAATCTATGGCCGTGAGATTTTTCATCTTAGCATTTTTCTTTTTGTTCATCTAGTTGGGCGTTGGATGCAACTTCCAACACTTTTCCTTTGTAGTGGTTGCTGGGATCTTTGCACTAATGTGTTGTGGCTACTGTATTTTTGTCTTTCCCCTTTTCCACTTATTCCTCCCATCCTTGTACGCTGCTTGGTGCTTGATTTGCTTTGACCCACTTGATTTCCCTTTCTTCTTGCCTATGTTCTCCAGGTACTGTCCCTGTACACAAGCCTCATCCATCGTTCTAGGTTTGAATAAAATCACTTGCTTCCGTATATGGTCATGTAAACCCATTAGATACCCGAGGAGTACCTTTGGACTCTTTGGGGAGAAGCCAAATATTATTGCGGTCTTCCTAAATTCTGTGTTGTACTCCTGTACAATCAGCCCCTGCCTTTTGCTAAAGTAATGCCACCGGACCCGTTGGTCCTCTGCATACCCTATAGGGTAGAATTGTGACTTTATGAGAATTTGAAATCCTCCCACTTAGTCACTAGAGGATCTCCTTCAAGTGTCAGGGTTTCTGTGTGGCTTTCCCACTAGGTCAGGGCATGGCCCTCTAATTCCAAACGCACAAATGAAGTTTTATGTTCATCCTCAATGTTGTAAACACTAAAATAAACCTCTAATTGCGACAACGAGTGATTTAACTTCAAAGTGTCAATCTTACCTTGATATGGCTTGATGTCAACCTTTGCTTCCATCTTCAACATGGATTGTGATTGCTTCACAACACTTGAGCTGGATTGTTCCTTTTTGGGCTCTTTCTTGGCCTTCCTCTCTGTTTCTTCTCAATCCCTCAATTTAGTTTCTAATCTAACCTCTAAGTTGCAACCTTTGTCTTTGTTTTCGAACTTGTTTGTCAGAGCCGTGATATAGAGATTCATGTTACGACTGATATGTATGATCTGTTCTTCCAACCTTGAGAACCTCTCCTCTGCGTGATCTCGAGGTTTATTAATAGATTTGTCGACCATGGCTGGGTTTTGATGACTTTCTACTTAAATTGATTTGGATCCCCTGCAACCTCCCATGAAATACCCAAAGACGCCTGCTTTGATACTAATATGATTTGTAAACAACTGTGGATATTCCACTGGACAATTTGTCACAATATATCTATTAAAATATATGTGAAAATCCAAAATATGCGATATGAGTGTTAATTTTTCCTTGTATTTCTGGATACATTAATTACTATGTTATGCTTATGCATGCAATAGATAAAATATGGAAAATAGAGAACAACAAAATGAAACTCACAAATGAAAATGAACACAAGATATGAACTGGGAAACCCTTATGGGAGAAAACCTAGCTAGAAAGTGAGGCTGTTTTGCTCATCCTTTCTCTAAATGGAAATGCATGCAAGTACAAAGGAGTGAGACCTGTGACCTGTGGCTACTATAGTACACAAACCCTCTTTGTTTGGTCTCTCTTTATGCATTCTCAACTACCTTGCTCATCTATGGAACAAAATGCACTTGAATAGAATGGAACTCCTTTTCCTCTTAGTGGCCTGGTTATGGCACAACTTGATAGCCAACTAGTGGTTAAATTTGAATCATTCAACCCTCAATATGAGTTACAACTCGACCCTTCTAGAGTCTTCTTCATAGTGCCTATGTGGCTAGCCCTTTTTTCATGAGTAATGGTGGCTGGCATGGCATCCTCTCAAATTATGGTGGTCAATTTTAATAGGTCAACTTTCTTTTGGGAGGCATAACTTTCTCATATGGGCTTTGATTGAGGCGATTCCTGTGTTATTGGAAAAGTACCAGTTTGTAGATTATGGAATCTAGGTCCATATTAATGTTGGGACCTCAAAAAGTGGTCGTTTAAGGCCTCAAGATGACTCTTGAAGTTTTTCACCATAAATATTCCAAATTGGGATTGCCGGTAAAAATAACCTTGCAAGCTGATTCCCCCATGTTGAAAATGTAGCGAGTAAAGGTATTCTGACTTGTGCCTTAGCCAATGAAGACCTCGAATTGTCCTCTTCCCAGTATGAGTGGAGTTAATGTGTTAGACTTCAGTTAGGACGAGTTATTTACAGTATACTGGAATAATCATCAAGTCAACATGCGTAGAGTTGGAGCTTCAATTAAGTTGAGTCTTCATCAGTTTGACTACAGAACGAGGTGGCAGTTAGAAGTTCAGTTAGAGCGAGTTAGTTTTCAGTCTTGATTGAAGGAAGAACGAGTTAGTCTCCAGTGTTGTTTGGAGAGAGGAGTTAAGAACTCCAGTGTTGATTGGAGAAAGGACGAGAAGAACTCTCAGTGAGCTCTCAATTATAACTTGACTTCTAAAATAGAACTGGGCCTCCTTGCATGTTCAAATTGGGTCTATAAAGAGGAGGACGAAGGCACAAAAAATTAATAAGCTTTGTGCACAAGGTTTGTGAGACAAGACAATTCACGCGTTTGTGAGAGCATCTTTGATTGTGGAGAGTGCAAAGAGCTTGTGTCCTAAGAAATAGGAGATCACAAGTGCGCTAGAATTTAGGAGATTGATTGTGCACAATTTTGAGGAGATGGTGTCCTAAGAAATAGGAGGCAAGTAGTGTGCAAATAAATAGGAGGACTTGTGCTAAGAAATAAGAGCTAGACTTGCGTTAGGAAATAGGGGATTTGCGCAAGGAAATAGGGTTGCCAAGTGCGCTAGGAAGGAGGAGCAGCATCAAGCAAGAGGCAGGGCAATTCAAGGAGGCAACAAAGGAACAATTGCGAGCTAGAGGGCCGAGATCAAGGCATACTGAGATTAATTATATCAACTGAGATTTGTGAGAAGCAAAATGCTTTCCCAAAGAGACATGTTGCCTTGTAATAGATTTGGTTACTAAAAAACAATCAATAAAATACCACATCAAGGAAGTAGGTTTTCCGTGCTGGGTTTCTTTAGAAAACAAGTGCATCAATTTGTGTGCATGTGTTTTTTTTTTACCTTTGGTGCTTTATTCCGCTGCTTATAAATTGTTAAGAAACTCTTTATATTGGTGAAAGTAAACTAGGTTTAGTTTTCACTTATTCATCTAAGTAGTTGTTGAGTTTCATGGAAATTTAACACCCCAATTTTTCCACGTTAAAAGCATTGAGATGTATGAAAAATAATTTAATGATCCAATGGAGATCAATGAAGAGACCTTTTCTCTACTCCCTAGGTACACTTGTGTTAAAGCTACCATGTCTTTAGTTTCATTTATAGGATGGAGGATACATCAAAGGGATGTGAAGACAACTTTCCTTAATGGGATCATTGAAGAAAAAGTGTACATAGAGTAGCCTTAGGGCTTTGAGGTAAATAAGGAGTCTTATGTTTGCAAGCTTAAGAAAGCCTTTTGTGGACTCAAGCAAGCACAAAGAGCATGGAATTCCATGATAGATGGTCATTTGCAGAGCATGGGCTTCACCAAAATTGAAGTAAATCCTAACTTATATTATATATTTGTTGGGATTGATTTGCTTATTTTGTTATTATATGTAGATGATTATTTTTTGCAAGTGCAAGGAATCTCATCTTAGGGAGCAAAGTAGATATGGCTGTTGAGTTTGAGATGGTGGACATTGGCATGATGCATTACTTCTTGGGTTTGGATGTTTGGTAGAGGCCAAGGGAGGATATTCCTTAAGTTGGATAAGTATGTAGTTGGGATCTTGAAAAGGTTTCCAATGGAAGAATCCAACTTGTGGCCTCACCCATGATCACTAATCTGAAGAAGGTGACACTTAAGATCTAGAGTTGGTGGCTTCTACGTTGTATAGGTAAATGATAGGTTCTTTGGTGTAGTTGGTCAACACTAGACCAAATATATGTTTTGTAGTGAAGACCTTCAGTCATTTCATAGTGGAGTTGAGGTAGGAGCATTGGGTAGCAACAAAATGTGTGCTTAGGTACTTGATGGGTAAAATGGAGTATGGTCAGAGATATCTTGGAGATTGTGAAGTGAAGTCGCGTGGGTATACATACTCATTAGTTCAATGTTATTAGAACTGGATTGGTCATCAAATCGGTAGACCCCTTGGATTGGGAATCAAAACTAGACTGAATTGGTAAAAAAATCAAACCAAAAAACTTGTCAACCAAAAACACATAAAATATTCAAATTTTAAAGAAAAACATATATTCACATGCATCCATATGAATCTAAACATTTAAATTTTATACACAGATAAGCAAAAGCTCTCATTTATATAACATGTAAGCATGCACATAATCAAAATAACACCGAGTGCAATCCATCTCTGAATTGAAAATACATCAAAAAGTAGGCCCTAGATGGTCTCTAACATCCAAGAAAAAATCATGCTACAACAAATACCTACATATCATCAAAGGCTTTGCCTATATTGGGATCTTTGTCATTAATATCACCTCTAAGCATTAAAATAAGATAGAAAATGCTTAGCTTGTCAATTCAAGATTTTGTTTGGGTGATGGGTACATTTTTAGTAGGATCACGATATAGGAGTTTGACAACTAATGCCACTAACATCAAGGTGCATAGAGGGCTTGGCGCTCTTGATTAAATACTAGTTCCATACCCATGTAAATGAAAAAATCCAATGGAAATGATGCAATCCCCCCAATCCTGAAATCTTGAAAAATTATTAAGTCTGCTGGATTTTGAGTGGGATCAAATTCTACTTTCTCCATATGAAATCCAATTGAGTTTGGAACCACTCTAAAACATCCTGAGTCATTTCATGGTAATGTTAAAAGTTTAAGTAAAATGATGAAAATAGTAGGGCCATAGACTTGAATATTAGACACCTATTATGGACAAATAGCCAACTAAGATAAAAATAAAAAAATGAGAAAAAGCAAAACAGGCCCCATGTGTTGTGTTGTATGTGCCTTTACTGAATTGATTAGTTTGGTACTGAACCGATTGGTTTGGTGAAAATGGCCGGTTCGATATCGAACTAGCCAAAAGCAGTTCAGGAGGTCGGTCCAAACCAATTTTTCCCTCCAACCGGTCAGACTGGCAGGTTTGGTACGGTTTTGATAACATTGGATTGGATTGGTAGTGGAACAGATAAGAAGAGCACCTCAAGATGTTGCTTTAGATTGGATTTAGTAATGATATCATGGTTCAGTAGGAAGCAAGCTTTTGTGGCACTCAACTTAGCAGATGCAAAATTTATGGTAGCTAGTACTGCTGGTTGTGGTGCCATTGGGTTCACAAGTTACTCACAAGATTGTTTGATTACGAGTCAGATCCCACAATAATTTACCATGATAATAAGAGTTGCATCAAACTCTTCAAGGGTTTGGTATGTCATGATAGATCCAAGTACATGGAGATTAGATATAAGTTATAACTTCATGCGAGACAAGATTTCAAAGGGAGTAGTGAAGCTCCAATATATTCCTACAGATCAATAGGTATATGATATTTTGTCCAAGCCCTTAGAAAATCAGAAGTTTGAAGCATTCAAAGACAAACATGGATTTGTGCAAAATGTCTTCTTTGTTAAGGAGTGTTGAGAAATATAAGTCAGGCAAGAATTTTTGTTTAGGTTTAATATGAATGTGCTAGAAGTGGTTTAAGATATTTTGAAAGGTAACTTTATTTTGTAATTCAGTCTAGGAAAAAGTGAAAAGCCTTACATTTAGTTGTTGAGTCTAAATAAGTGTATTTCATGCATTTATGACTTGGACTAGGACTAATCTCAACTACACATCTCATCGAGAGATTAGGGGTTTCATAGATATGGTTTTAGCTAAAAGTGTAAAGGCATGTTAGGATAGAAAATTCAGACTATTTTTGTCGTATAGGGACAACAATCAGTTGAGCAGAGCTGAAGAGTAGGAGAGGAGCTAGAGTAGAGGGATAGATGAGGCCACAAAAGAATCATCTATATAGTAGTTTCATTTAGTTGTAGGTTTTTGTATGCCAGTATGTACAATCTTCCTTGTAGGCTATTTATTCTTAGTTGTTTATGCATATTTGTTTCAAAGGTGATTTTGATTAACTGTGTAGATGCCAGTTTTGGAGATTGTGGAGGTTTCCTTGTAAGCTTTAAATAAGGAATGAAAATTTGATTTTGAAGGAGAAATTACAATTGTATGTGTGAAACTATTTTATGCTTCCACTATTTACCGTCCAACTCTAAGTTCCAAAACCCTAACCCTATGAGTTGGGGTGGCGAAAGGAACCTAGTTGATATGTCAACTTCTTGGTCTACAAATTTCAGATGGAAATTGTTTGGGTTGTTTCTTAGTCTGTTAAAAAACTTGTTCTAAGCTTTATGAGTTTGGTTGGATTGGAAAATTCCAGGCCATGTCAATGCCGAATATGCATGGGATGTGCTTGAAAAATGTGTTGAAGGTCAAGACTTTGAAAATTGCTGTAAAATTGGCAAGGTGTAGGAATGTTTCTAAGTCATTGGAGAATTAATTTGCTCCCTATATCCACTTGGATCAATGGTCCCCCTTACCATTAGGTGGAGAAACTTCTGTTGAATCTAACTATTGGTGAACCAATTTCCCTAGTGCATAAGTTTCTCTACATTAACAACTTGATAGAGTTGTATATTCAGTTGATATATATCCTTCATTACGGTGTACATGATTTAGTTGGCTGTAGCTTGCTTAATGCTAGTGGGTGTTGAATTCTATTGGGTGAAGTGATTTGCCACTTTGAGGTGTCCAACAAAGGTAGAATATATGGTGGAAGCAATGTTGAGGTTTCTAAGTTTACTTAATTTAGAAACCCTTCATGCACTTTTCTTGATTTATTTCTACCTACTTGTTAACTTTTCTTTAGCAAGTTATTCACAATGTAAATACTGAAAATAAACACCAGTGCATGTTCAACATATTACAAATCAACAACGAAAAGAAACAAGAACAAACACACCACATGAGACCATTATTTTTGGACCAATGTCCCTGGAAAAACTCAATGCAGGAAAACCGGTGCAGCGATATGAGGGTTTTTTATTAAGCAGTATCAGAGTACAATTTAGGTGTCGTAATTGGCCTACCCAACAAAGAATTTCCTTAGCAGCTATACCTCACAGTTTGAGAGAAATCTCCTAGCTAAAAGCCCGGAAAACCATTCTGGCAGCTCCTCAGCACAAAACTGCTTCTGCAACCCCAACGTCTACCCAATTTGGACTATGACAGCCCCTCTCTGTCTCACGCTGGCCCTGTGTCAGCTCTGGGAGCCTCTGCGTCAGCTACGCTGTCCCCTCTAGTGCTCTGCGCAACACTTGGCTGCCTCTTCGTACTTGCTGGCTCTGCATCACCCTCCTTGGTTGCTGCGCTGCTCTCCGGGCACAATCTTTGCCTTCTTTGTTCCTCTGTACTCAATGTCCCTCAATTGCTCTCCCGATCACTGATTCTATCTCTCTTAGCAAACCCCGCTCTAAAGAATAGAATGACTGATCATCAGGTGTGCTCTCCAAGTGACCCTCAAGCCTCCTCTTATACTTTCCCTTTTGACATCTCAACGACCGAGATTAAGTCCCTAATCAACGGCTAAGATTAGATCTAGCTTGATCCATGTCTTTTGGACCACTCTAACGCAGATTCATATTAATACACATTAATATTTTATTTTCCCTAAGTTTAAGCTTAGGGGCTCCATTAAAAATATTAATTATTTTAATATCTCCTGATCTGTTTAGAATCTGCCCAAACCCTTTCTGGATATTGGAGATCTTATGTGCCCCAACCTCTCCACCAAATTTCGTGGCTAGAGCACATTCGATGCTACCCCAAATCAACACTCCCTCTTAGCGAGGACTGTGTTTTAGCAATACTCCTCACTGAGTATTACTCTGATCATCCGACATCTGTACCTGTGTTGATGCTAGGCCTTCCTGCCCAACATACTCTGCACTGTTGCCCATGGTTCTGCCACTGCCACTGTTGCATCTGTACGACAACTCCCTCTGCATCTGTGCTGTTGCTGGTCCTTTCTCCCAGCACTGCATCTGCACTGCACCTCCTCTCATCATGTTGCATTGTGCTGCCCATTGCTGCACTGCAACTCAGTTACTGAGAAGTGAGTAACTGATCTCTCAACTGACCTCCCTGTTGGGCTAGAAACACCCATTGATGCTAAAGCTCCCTCTACCGCTGACAAGTGCTCCCTCTCTCTGACCTCTGCGTTGCTGCAACAACTCCCTACATCTCGCACCGTTGCACACCTCTCTGTGCCTTCCTGCACTAGTGCAACACTCCTATGTCTCGCACTGTTGCAGCCTGCTAGCTTTGCGCTGTCTCGGGGCTCCTGCACTGTAGCTCTCTCTGCTGCTCCATTTGCATCCGTCTTTACCCACTCAGCCAGTCCTGCTACTCCTCGTCGGGGCTCCCTTAGCAAGGTCTAATCCAAGAGGCTGGGCACCTCAAGGATCCTGCCCCTCATCACCTGTAGTCCGCTTGACTACAGCTCGATGTCTCCCCACTTCTTCTCAAGTGGCGCATGTGCACTCATGGCACAGTCATCGTCTGTCAAAACTTCCTTCTCTGCCTGTGCTGGCGCTGCCTTAGTGTCGGAAGACTCTCCCTTACTCTTCTTCCTTGGGCACTGGTTCGCATAGTGACCCATCTCCCCACAGTGGTAGCACTTGATCTTGGAGAGATCTTTCTTCTTCCGCTTCTCCTGCATTCCCTCAGATGCTAGGGTCACATCCTCCTCCTCCTGCTTGACCTTGATCCCTTTGCTGCTGCTACCTGTCTTTGACTACTGTCTGATCTCTTCTTGGCGAAGAGCTGCCCACATCTCGTCCCAAGGTAGGAGAGTCCCTTTGCCTAGGATGCTCTGGACAAACACTTCTAACTCTTATGAGACAACATTCAGGGCTGTCCTCACCATAAGCTCTTGATCCGGTGTCGCTCCTATAGCAGTCAACTGATCTCGGATCTCATTCAGTCCTTTGAGGAAGGAGTCAATAGTTTGACCCTTCTTCATCTGATACGACCTCATTTGGTTCTCGAGCAACATTCTTCTTTCCACAAAAGTATGCTGGTACAGGTTCTTGAGAGCCTCCCACATTTCAACTGCCATTTCCTTCTCGGCTATATGTGGTACTACATGATCCTTGACCCTGTCAAGGATAATGCACTTGGCCCTCGCCATCGCCTCCTTGTACTTATCATTATCATTGGGGTCGACTGGGATAACTATAACCTTCAAGGCGAAGTTCTTGACACGATTCCTGTCAAGCATTGTTAAGATTCTTGCCTTCCATACTGCGAAGTTCAATGCTCTGTCTAGTCTATCTTGGTCTCTTACCCTGTGTAATGCCATGATGCTCCTCTACT
The DNA here is from genome assembly GCA_000404065.3 of Pinus taeda. NCBI lineage: Eukaryota > Viridiplantae > Streptophyta > Pinopsida > Pinales > Pinaceae > Pinus > Pinus taeda. The sequence continues at coordinate 31,500 of APFE031388263.1, read as the reverse complement.
CCCCTCTTGGAAGTTCTCTGTTCCACTCCTCTGAGTCTCTACTTCCCGTCTGGAAGTTCTCTTCTGGACTCCCTCTGAGTCTTGATTTCCTTCCTAGAAATCCTTCTGCCGCTTGTCGAGATGCCCCCTACTCTGATTGTCTTGTGCAACTGCATTGTTGATCCGGGTTCCTCGGCTAGAAACCCTCGGTATCAACTCCTCTCGCCTTGCTTTGTCAGATACTATTTTGACTACAGTACCTCACCAACTCCACTCTGCAATATTCCTACAACCTTCTAGACCGCAACAATTGCCTCTCTGTGAACTGCGTCAGCCCCTCTCTGCCTCACGCTGCCTCTGCGTCACCTTGGATGGGTTTGCGTCAGCCCTAGGATGCCTTGCGTCAGCCCTCTCACCCTCTGCATCAGCAACGTTGGCCTCTCTGAGGCTCTGCGTAGTTCCCGACTTCTTCTGCGTGGCTCTGGCTGACTCTGCGTCACACTTCCTTGGCTTTTGCGCTGCTAGAAACAACTTCTGTCACCCTGGGACAACTGTTTTCAGCTGCTGTTGCTCCACTTGGCTGATGTCTTTTAGTCCTCCTGTGATCTGCAATCATGCTTTGATACCATGTTAAAGTTTCTAAGTTTACTTAATTTAGAAACCGTTCATGCACTTTTCTTGATTTATTCCTACCTACTTGTTAATTTTTCTTTAACAAGTTATTTACAATGTAAATACTGAAAATAAACACCAGTGCATGCTCAACATATTATAGATCAGCAACTAAAAGAAACAAGAACAAAAACACACCACATGACACCATTATTTTGGACCAATGTCCCGAAAACCCAATGTGGGAAAACCGGTGCAACTATTTGAGGGTTTTCTTATTAAGCAATATCAGAGTACAATTTGGGTGCCGTAATTGGCCTACCCAACAGAGAATTTCCTTAGCAGCTATACCTCACAGTTTGAGAGAAATATCCTAGCTAAAACCTCGGAAAACCCTTCCAGTAGCTCCTCAGCACAAAACTACTCTTCGCAACCCCAACGTCTGCCCAATCTGGACTGCGTCAGCCCGTATTTGTCTCACGCTGGCCCTACGTCAACCCCAGGAGGGCCTGCGTCAGCTATGCTGCCCCCTCTGGTGCTCTGCGCAACACTTGACTGCCTCTGCATGGCCCTGCGTGAGCCCTTGCCGGCTTTGCGTCACCCTCCTTGGTTGCTGCGCTACTCTCCCGACACAATTTCTGCCTTCTTAGTTCCTCTGTACTCAATTTCCCTCAACTGCTCTCCCGATCATTGATTCTATCTCTCTTAGCAAACCCTGCTCTAGAGAATAGAATGACTGATCATCTAGTGTACTCTCCAAGTGACCCTCAAGCCACCTCTTATACTTTTCCTATTGACGTTCAACAGTCGAGATTAAGTCCCTAATCAACGGCTAAGATTAGATCTGGCTTGATCCATGTCTTTTGGACCACTCTAACTCAGATTCATATTAATACACATTAATATTTTATTTTCCCTAAGTTTTAAACTTAGGGACTCCATTAAAAATATTAATTATTTTAATATATCCTGATCTGTTTAGAATTTGCCCAAACCCTTTCTGGGTATTGGAGATCTCATGTGCCCCAACCTTTCCACCAAATTTCGTGGCTAGAGCACATCTGATGCTACCCCAAATCAACAAGCAACTACACATTAAGCATAAGGTGTAAGCCAAGGGAAGGAGGACTACTCAATTCAAAAACATTCTCCCTTATAGCCTTGCTGTTGGTGTAAGGTCCATATTAGAGTGGTCCAAGCTTCCTATAGGGCCTTGTGAATCATTCTTTTTGCAAGTGAAACATATTGTATCACCGACTTGAAACTTATGTGGTACTCGATGTGGATTGTGTTGCTACTTATACTTGGCATTGGCCTTTTTCAAAATATCATTAACTTGTTGGATGTGTTGGATCCATTCAATAAATTTCCTTGCTCTATGCGCCATAGTTTGAGTATGAGGCCAGCAGTTGGAACGCCAGGCACACTTGAAGAGCTTGTGGCCAATATAATTGTGAATGGCCATGTTATAGCCCAAAGTGAATCCAAATGTAGTTGAACAAGAGCTTAATAGCGCCTTTTGTTGTGGTACTCTTCTTGTAGGGTACCAAAATGGCCATCTTAGAGAATTGATCGACCAAAAATACACAATTGTTACAATGCTTACTTGAGGGAAAACTTGATATATAATCCATGGAGATTGATTGCCGAGGCTTACCTGGAGCTGGTAGAATAGTGTACAACCCTTGCTTTCTTAATGGTGTGTTTAGCAATGGTATAGATGGTGCACAATCTGATATATCTATCAATGTCTTGTCAGAGATTTGTCTAGTAGAAGTTCTTTTGCAGTAGTGCCATTGTTTTCTCCACATTGAAGTGACCTAACACCCCACTTTATTGCACCTCCTAAATTAGCTTCTCATGATTGACTAATGAACACAAAGATGGCCCATATGGTTTATAAGTTCATCCTTGGAGGTGAAAGTTTGAATCTTGTTTACCTGCGCCTATTGTATGATATGTAGTAGTGAAGTTAGGTTCATTGTCATAAAACTTTGGTCACCCAAGAGTCTTTTGTCTACAATAACTAAGCATTGTGGTTAGTGTTGAAAAGTGTAACTAGGTTCAGTCTTCATAATGACATGTAATTGTGACTTTTGTAAATGATGTAATAAAGGAAATAAAATTATTGTTTGTATGCCTTGCTTCATGGGTTTCATGAGCAAGTGATTTTATTTTAGATGCTCCTATTGAGAGCCTTAGGATTTGTCATTAAAAGTCAAAATAATTAATGTCATGTATGAAGAGTTCTTCTTGAGAATGTATATGAGTCCATTAAAGTGTCTACAAGCCCTCCAACGACAAGCACATGGTTCTCCTATTTAAGTCGGCCTCTAGATGAATTAAGTAGCACATGTCGACTCACATAATAAGACACATCCCTTTGCTATATGACATGTCGGCTTATATATATGACAAACTACTATATATAGGCATGCAAGGATCTGCATTTTAGAAGCACAGAAGTTCGGATCATACTCTGAATTCTATGGGCAGTCACTGTATACAGTTCAGATAAGATTGTAGAAAAAAGTTCGGATAAGAAGCTCAGACTAGGGTACAACAGTCAAGGAATTCAGATGTCTCTGTAATTTTGGGTGAACAGAAGCATTGAAGAAGATGACTATTTTAGAGACAAAGTTTCGGTATCCTAACAAGGAATCACAGTTTCATGAAGATACTACAGTTCGGTGGAGTCAAGGGAATTCAGAACCCTCTGTAATCACAGTGACAACAAGAGTCTTTGTGCTACACAGTTTGGACAAGTATAGATATATTACAGTTCGATGCTAAAAGGAAACTACAGTTCAGTGATTTGAAGACTGAGTTTCGGTGCTATCTCAAGAAGGACTCAGTGCCATCATAGATGTAAGGTCTCGGTTATATGACAACGAGGAGGTCTCACAAAAGGAGATCACGATGTGAAGACAGTGATAAGATCTCGATGGTAAAAAGATCGAAGAGGAATAAGAGTCAAGAAGAAGAAGGTTGACTATCAAAGAGAATGTGTGTCTTAGTCTTGGAGTGGAAAATAGGTCAAGGGTCTTGGTCTTGGTATTCGTCAATTGGAATTTCTAGAAGAAGAATTTGTGCAGGTTTTCCTTTCAAAGAGTGAGAGGTTTTGGTCCTGGCTTATAGCCTGCATGATGTGTCTCTTGTGTAATTATGTTCATGCATTGGTTACTGTTTGATGAAGAAGAACACTAATAATCTAACATGAAGAAGATCCTAATCTAAAGAAGTAAAAAGCATTCATAAGCAATCACTAATCGAAGAGAAATCCCCTAATGCTAATGCCCTAGATTTCTCAACAGTTAGTGCCACAACTAAACTTTCATTGACCTAGTTTGCAATTTTTCTTGTATTTACCTTCTTTTGCTTGATGTTCATGTGAAATTATTGAATGTACATGGACTACTTTTGATGCCAATCATTCTCCCTATTTCTGTAGGGGCTTGTGGCTTGTGTGGATGATCATTTCGTTTCCTAGAATATAATGCACAAATGACATGCTTGCATAATGGAGTACATCTCCTTGTCACAAGTGGGGTACTTGCAAACCATGTCAGAGAGTGTATTGCTGTGATAGGCCATTGGGTGCCCAAGCTAAGTGAGGATTGCACCAAGAAGTAGTTTGAGGCTTTTTTCTCAATCTAGAACAACTTTTGTAGGTATGACAGAATCAGGATTAGTGCCAAGTAGAGGGGATGTTTCAAATCCTTGAATGCTTTTTGTTGTGCCTCACTCCAAACAAAGTTGGATTTGGTTCCACGTTTGGTCATTTGTGATATGGTTGAGTCCCCACATGAACTTGCAATAGAAGTTGGCTGGGCACAAGAGGTTGTAGAGCGCAATTAGCGACTTTAGGATTGGTCAATTGCAAATGACTTGGATCTTAGCTAGAGCCAGGTGCACACCATGCTCATTTGAACTCTCTGCATGTGGAATACATCTCTCCAGATTGGTTTATAACTTGTGTTTCTTTTGTGTGCTCAACACTTGTTAAATGTCCTTTAGGTGCTCCTCCTCGTTTCTAGTGAAAATGAAGATATTATCTAGATATACAACCTCAAAGGAATTCGTAAATGGTTGCAAGTTATTGTGCACCATCCTCGTGAATGTTATTGGGGCATTAATCAAGTTGAAAGGCATGACCAACCACCTAAAGAGATCTTTAGACTTGGAGGTTGGTACTTGGTGATACTTTGACTTTATATTAATATTACTAAAAAACTTTGTGTTCTTGAGCTGATTGAGGAAATTGTCAATTCTTGGATTGGATACTAGTTCTTGACTTTTATTTTGTTTAGGGCTTTGTAATCAATACAGAGTTTCCATGTCTTATTTTTCTTCGGACTAGCACAATTAGGTTTTCATAAGGTAAGGGTTTTGGTTGATTGTGGCCCTTTTAATTTATCTCTTGTATCTAGTGTTTGATCTCCTCATTCTGCAAAAGAGAGTGTCTCTATATTGGGCCATTCGGTAAAAGGGCTCAACATCTTGAATCAATTGTATGTTTACCTAACAAGGAAGAGGTACCCCTATTGGTGAGGTGAAAACATGTATGTAGTCTTCTACTCTCTTTTCTACCTATTGCTATTTAAAGAGACACCTTGTAGAGTCATGATGATCTTCCATTCACCTTTTATTTGAACCATGAAGAGGACAATTTTCCTAGTTTGAATTATTTCCTCTTTCATTGCTTAGCATTGATTAGAGAGACCACATTGTTGGGGCTTCCTTTGGTATCTTGTAGAGTTGACCTCCTAAAGTAACAGTTGACTTTATGGGAGATTGACTTGTAATCAACATGATGCTTCCACATATATGGTTCTCTTGAAAACACATCCCAAACTTCAAACGAGGCAACATGACTCTGGACCTCCTCTTTGAAGGGCTTGATGTCATAGTGTAGGTGACATTGTCCACTTAGTTGGATGTCTTGTCCCTATTTCAATGAACTGATGGTGGATTGCTGAAGTTGCAACATCTTTGAGAGCTTCAACTTCGTGACGACCTCTACCGAGATTAATGGTTCGCTTGAAAAAACCATCCCAAACTTCAAACGGGGAAGCGTTTGATGTCATAGTGTAGGTGACATTATGCACTTACTTGGATGTCTCATCCCTATTTCAATGAACTGACGGTGGATTGCTAAAGCTGCAACATCTTTGAGATCTTCAGCTTCTTGACAAGCTCTACTGAGATTAGGTTCTTTTGGTTACTGTTGTGAATAATGAAATGTAGTGGAATCCCCTCCACCCACATTTGTGAGTGGAATATTTGCTCACCGTCCTTGATTTCCTTTGATTGGACCTTATGGTAGCGATGGTAACATTGGGTTTCACATTGATGATACATCTTTACTTATCCAACTTAAAATAAGAGTTGATGCTAGGATTAGAGTTTGAGGTTGACAATGATTGTTTTGAATGATATTCATCAGTGTTGTGCCAAGGGATTTTGTGGATCTCATACCACTTTCCAGTGTCCTCCTTTGACTTCTTGTTACTCTTTTCTGCATGTGGCTTGCATTGGTTGTTTGGAGGTTGGTTATCTTTGTTTTGTCCTTTTCTTTTCTAGTTAAGGCCGCATATATAATTCTTTAGCTACATTTGATTTATAGACCTAAAATCTCTCTTACCTTCTGTCAAAAATTTTGCTTCATCTTAATTGCATAACATTAAGGGGCACTTATTGAAGAGATGTCCAAAAATCACATTTATGTTTGGATGTACTTGTGTAGGCCACTAAGTGTTAACTTTCTAGGTGCAATATAGATTAGCACAATATTTCTAAAATTCTGATAATTACATTTGATGTAGCTCTTTTAACTTAATCCAATATATCATTCAAACTTCAGCAAGTATACTTCAGAAATTCAACCATAAAGAACAATAGAACAATAAAGATTGCAATGCACAAAAAGGAAGACAAGATTTACCCTGTGAAAACCTACCAAGGAGAAAAACCCAACAACCTTTTTCAATATAGAAATTCTTCTTGTTCAATGGGAGACACACCTAGACATATGGTCAAACCTGGTCTTCTCCTCCAAGTCAACTCACCCAATGTGATCCAACAATTTGTTCTTCTTGTCTGACCCAAAATTTCGGCCCTTTTGCAATTACCAGTTGCCCCAAAATTTTTGGCCCTGCAACAGTTGCCCAATTACCCAGAAAATTTCGATCCCGTACAGCAGAATGCCCAGAAAGATGGGAACCATAGAGGGAATGGCTAATCAACACGTGCAAGTTGCAAGAGAGAGATAATTCATCCTATTCGTCTTTCTTGTTGTTCGCTTGCTTGCCCAAAAGCTGTCTTGTGTGAGAGAATGCGAAGGCCTAAGTGGAGGAGGTCGAGCTGTGTTTATATAGCAGCCTGTCTTGGCCAAATGGGGGTGTCTCTTGGCCAGGGATGACTTGACTTGGAGGGAAGCCGACTTGTCACTTTTGGAGCCAAAATTTTACATTTCAAAAATTCAAATTGTCAAAGTCGCAATGGAACTATGACTCAAAATAAATTTTCTTTAACTCTAGCATTTATAAATATGCTTTAAAATGATAAATACAAGTACATCAAGTGACCAAATATACATTATGATTCATGAAGACCGGCCATAGTTACAAATTCAACGCAAGACATTTTAGAACCAAGTGTCACTTGGAGTCCTTGATACCTAGCTTTGAACATAAGATAGGGAAGGTATCTTGTGTATTGGTTATCATAGTTCCAACAAAAGAGAATTCCTCCTTGAGGGCGTCAACAAAAGCTGCACAAGTGAGTTGTGACTTAAATGCTTCAGATTTGTCTTTGGCATGTTGCACATAGTAAATGTCCCATCAATCTTTTGTTGATTTTTCCAGTACAATAGATACAAGTACTTATTTCTGAAACGTGATAATTACTTCCAATGATGTAGATGATTATTTTCTCTCTTTCAAGATATCATTTAGCAATTTTACACTCAGAAATTCAACCATAGAAAGCACTATAGTAATAGAGATCAGAATGCACAAAGAGACAAAGATTTTACCCTGGGAAAACCCACAATGGGGGGAAAACCCACCCGACCTTTCCCTTCGAGAATCAATTCAACAATAGATACATCAAAGTCAACTAACCAGCAAGATGACCATCAACCAAGACCCAAGTCAACCCTCTACAAGATCTAAGACAAATGTCCACAGTTCTGTCTACAGAAGCTCTGCAACAAGGTCTCCAAGAGGAGCCGAAAAACGTCCTGCAACTTTGCCTCAGAATTCGCACTGTGCCACAGAGATTTACCAGAGTGACAAGGTTTCAAGAGGGTCGAAATTCGTCCTCTTTCATAGACTCAGAAAATAGGATGATGCCACAGACTTTGTGCCTCAGATCATCGCACTATACCACATAACCTTCGTACCATACCACAGAGAAATATATCTCAGAACTCGGCCTCCTTTGATTGCTAGAACAAGGGCCATAAGATGATCTTTCTTCTTCTGATTTTTGATCCTCAAATACTCCTTGTCTTCTTTGCTTGAACAGAGATAGATGTGTGATCTGAAGTGTGTCCTTGGAGGAGAGTGAATAGGCTTATCTATAGCCTTCCAATCATGCGAATAGGTGTGTCTTATGGGCAGGCCGTCATGACTCTTGGAGGGCCGACTTGGACTCTTGTCGAGGCAAAATTACTAGTTCAAAAATTCAAATTTTCCTGCTTTGATAAGGTCATGAAGAACATGCCTTTTAATATTTCTTTTGAATAAAACAAATAAATAGTTTTCTTTTTCTTGCAAGCATGAAGAACATGCTTCAAAATAATTTTTTCTTTTACAAATATAATTTATTTTTTCATCATAACAAGTACAAATGATCATTATATCTTCGTGGATCATTATGTGTTTTACTTTGTCAAGGGATGACCTGTTATCAATATCACTTCCATCCCATATACCATTTTGGTCTTGTGGATGTTAGTAGAATCTTTGTATCTATCTCACTTATTATGCTTCTGTATAGCACACTTACTAGGGTTTTATGTTGTGCTGCCCTAGTTCTGTTATTCATTTGGTTCATTGCATTAGGGTTTCCAGGTTGGTTGGATTTGATCCCTTCACTCCTATGAATCTCAATACACTCAAGGGTGCATGCAGAGCAACAGAAATTTAATCTACAATGTGTCACTGAATTGTGAAGGCAGTTTGATAAAAATTCGTATCCATTTTATTTGCTCCTTTTTGCTTTCCTTTCCCATTCTTACATTCTTGTTTTGGCTGGTGTGTGTATTGCTTATTACTTTCATTATTCTTATCGATTATGTTATTTATGGGGCACTCATTTTTGAAAGTGTGTAAGCATTATTTGTATGAACATTACATCAACCCATCCATTGGCTTATGCTCTCAATAAACATCCTTTGGCAAGTTTTGTCACCTGCATGTTTAAGAGTTTTGACACCTTTTTGCATCTCCTTCTTGATTATTTTTGGTCTTATCTACATGTCTCCTTAATTTTCTGATATTCTGGAATAAAGAGTGGGAAATCAAAGGGCATTGTTATTCTAAAAGAAAAACTTTATTCATTAGTTGAATTTGACATTTGATACTGACAATGCTTTTACAGGCACTCGATCCTAGAACACGCATGGTCTTGTTCAAAATGTTAAATCGAGGTGTTTTTCATGACATAAATGGGTGCATTTCTACGGGTAAAGAAGTATGCATCTTACACCATCTTCTTGAAAATTTATCCCTAACTTTTCTGCCCGTGGTTCCTGTTTGAATTTAGAAAAACCAACATTAATGTTAAATTTCCTATTACAGATGCAAACATCACATAATCTGCGTCTCTAAAGTAGGCATATGGTGATGCGAGTTGTAAGAATTAATTAGGAACAGGAAAAGAAAGAAATGTTTACTTACTTCAAACTATTAATAGTTCAATTGACTATCTAGTCTCTGCATCTATGGTAACTTTTTTTGTTTTTGTTTTTTTTACTCTGTTGTATATGTTTTTTCCTTTTACAATATGAAGCTTCTGTACAGGCAAATGTGTACCATGCAACAAAAGAGAATGGAGAGGAGCTGGCTATCAAAGTCTATAAAACTTCTATTCTTGTATTCAAGTAAGTTCCTATGTTTTGATGAAATCTTTAGTTGACTTCGATATTTCTTTTAAACTATTTATGGCATCCTAATACTCTGCAGTTGGCTAATTTGACTATAATAATGCTTATGGATCTACTATCGAGACGGTTGCTTGATTTTTAGTATTTTTAATTCAATTCTGTTCGTCCATATTGGCTGGTGTTACAACATTCTAACATCCTGCTGTTTTTCAATATATTCTGAAATCCATACTGTGAATATTTAAGCACATCTTTTGCAGGTGTTAAAACGTGTGGAACATTGCATACATTGTATTTCTTGGTGGAATCATGAATGCGGCACATTTAAAGCAGAAGACCAACTACGATGCCTTTGTTTATGTGTGAATTTCAGTTAATTGCATTATTTGGCCATAATGCTCTAGCTCATATCCTAAGAAACTCTATGTATTTGCTTTTCACTAGTCTAATTGAATCATCAAATACAATAACACTTCAACGTGCTTTTTTATTGCCTGAATTACAAACTTGAGGGAATTCAAAAGTAATATTCAGCTTTTACTAAACAATTCAATAAAAAACTAATGTTGAGGTTTGGCAATTGACTGGAAGGCAACTGTTGACTAGAATCTATGTTTGTCTACTTTCTGGTTGAGTATACCTTTTTTGGATATTTTCTGTAGATGTTCATCAGCTGTATCATGTTGATAGTAGCAGCTGAGATTGTTGAAAAGTTCAACCTAAGGAATGAGATACCGGGAAGCTTTGCTATAGTGTTATGATCTAAAATCTGGCTTCTTGACGAAATTAAATGATTGTGAACTTCACTTGGGAAAAATAAGATGTATTATCCAAAAGCTCTTTCTCATGTAATATCAAGGTCAACAGCTGTATATAGCTAAAAAGAAGGTTTATTAATCTGACAATGCAAGTGACCTTTGAAATAATACATTAAGAAGATGGAGGTTGAGAGAACGGGGATGGAAACAATTGATGGATTTTGCGCGAAGAGTTAATAAGCAAGGTTTCAAGACATGTGGACGGCAGAGGAAGCAAAGGTAAGAAGCTTTTCTTGCTCTTTGAATTGCCTATCTAGCTTTATATGAACTGATTATTGAGTGGACAAGAGTAAATCCATGGTTTAAATGCTAAGCTTTGCAGAAGAAATCCATGATAGAGAAGTAGCTATGGTGAGGCTTCTTTGTCCACGGTAAAAATCTCTCTCACCATACTTTATTTGTGACGAATTGCTGGCGTTAATTTCTAGAATATTAATTTTTCCTCTGAAATATTGATTATCTCATATACAAATTAAACCATAGCATTCTATATCAAAGCCAAACGAAAAAACATATTAATTTGTTCAATCATAATATCTTTCAAACCCTGAGAATTATACCAATATTGAGCTACATATATGTTCTCTCATCATGTTTTCTGAAACAAGTTTTGTGTAGATACTTAACCCTTTACTAGAAAGAAGAAAATATGTAGAAAAATAAGTCTTCCATATTTATCATGAAGACTTTAGAAAGAAAGAAGGAAAGAATATGGAAATACATGTAAGCATGCTAGAATATAAAATTAGCAAGTGGGCAGAAGAAAGAGATAAGCGTGCTAAAGGGCAAGCAGGTTTTAGACCTAAACATTCCACAGTTGATTATTATATAACTTTAAGGCACATCATTGAAAAAGTTTGGGAGAAAAAGGAAGAAGTCTTTTGTTGCTTTGTTGATTTCAGAAAAGCGTTTGACACGGTTCTTAGGGATAAGCTTTGGCACTGAATGGAGGAACTTGGGGTTTCTAAACATTTGAGAGCAGCTGTGCATAGGCTGTATGAAGAAGTGAAAGTCAAAATTAGAACTTCAACAAACATTTCTGAAAGTTTTAGAAGCGATATCGGGGTCAAGCAAGGTTGCCCATTGTCTCCTACCCTTTTTGGTTTATATATTGACAAGCTTCAAGAGTGGTTAAATTCGCAAGGGGTTGATGGTATCTATTTGGGCAAGTTTGTTAGAAGGCTTCTTTTGTATGCAGATGACCTTATTCTGATTGCTAAATCGGCTTTTGGTTTGCAAGAGGACTTACTATCCCTCGAGCATTTTTGTAGAAGTGTGGGGATGTAAGTCAATATTAGCAAAACAAAAGTAGTGGTTTTCTCTAAAAAAAAGAAAACATAACCAGAACAAATTCTACTTTGAAGGCAACATTTTGGAAGAAGTTGTGGGTTACAAATACTTCGGAATTGACTTTAACAAAAATCTAAGTTGGGATGGTTGTAGAAAGAAAAGAACTTTGGGGGATTGGAAAACATTTTATGCTTTTCAAAATAGGTGTAGAGAGGCAAATTTATGGGACTGGAAAACCACTCAAACTCTTTTTGGGCTTCTAGTGATTCTGTCAAGTTTAGGTATGTTTTATGGTTATAGCAATTTATTTCAATTTTCACAGTTAGCTCAATATTTTTTCCAGATTAGCAATCGCATCAACATTAAAGTAAACTGCAGATAGAACATAAGCATAAATTGCAGAAGACAAGCCAAAACAAGAGGACACAAGATGTGGTGCTAGCCAGGACAAACTCCAATGTGGGGGAACCCTTGATCAATTCCTCTTATATGTTCTTCAATAGTTCAAGAGAGAGAGAGAGAGAGAGAGAGAGAGAGAGAGAGAGAGTACATTTACAACAAAAGTCAACACTTCGACTTTCTAGATAAGAGAATAGATCATCTCTACATGAGATCAGTTGAAGACATGTTGCTTCAACTGATTCTCCAAGGTGACTCCTTCACCTATCATTGTGCTGCATCTCGTCCACATGCTGAACCTCACCATGCTGCACTCATTATCACAGTGCTGGACCTAATGACCATGCTATGCACTTCATGCTGCTGCTCTTGTCACTGCGTTGCTCCAATCACTGAGCTGCTCATCATGGATCTACACCCAGTGCTGCACTCATCACTGATTTGCACTCAATGCTGCACTCATCATCACTGCATCCAATACGCTGCTTTACACCTACTAGTCTTAGTTGCTTGCTATGGTTTACAACCTAGCAGAGCAACTAGACTCCTCCAAAGTGCAGTCAATTAACCGTCACAATGTCTGGACTCTGCCTTGATTTGTCTGCAATTGTGCTCTAAGGGAAGGCTTTCTTTGCCTTCCACAAGACTGTCCTCCATTTATTACAACATGTATATATCTGACATGCCATACATCAGAATGAAGATGTCACTGTCATGTGTTCACTAGATAACATACAACCTAGAGAGCAGACTTCATTGTTTCTTCTTTATGACAATAAATTCCTAGTCCTTAACTCATGCCTTGTAACAATTTTATCTACAACACTATGCTGTCATCTACAATACTATGCTTTCGTCTACAACACACTTAGGCACCTACAACACTTAGTCCATGTTGTCATCTCCAACACACTTAGGCACCTACAACACTTAGATTCACGCTGTTACCTACAACATACATAGGGACTCCTTGTGCTATTGATAAGGGATGCGTATTGTAGACAAAACAATAGCTAGGTATCCTTGATTAGACTCGGATTAGGGCCTTTGTTTGCTGTTCGTTAGGCCTCCTTAGATTGCGGATAGGGCACCTTATTGTATTGCGTATTAGGGCCTTTTGTTTGCTGTTCGTGTATCTCTATTGCTATTTCTAAGGGCTGTCCCAAACTCTTCTAGAACAACATATATATATGGGTATGATAGGCTGCGTTAGAGTCTGCTGTTTAGGCCTCCATCATACTAGATCTCCCTTCCTTTCTGCGTCGAGGAATTCTTCATTAGGGCAACATAGATCTCCATTAGGGCAACATTATCCCTTAGAATCTCTCCTCCTACTAAAACCCAAAGACAAGTAGAGAAGAAGAGATCCCAAGTGAGTGTGTGGAAATGACTTGAAGGCCACCTCTATTTATACTAAAACGTTGAGCACAAATGGGGTTTGTTTGGTTGTTGGCCAACCTTGACGAATTGTCCCATAACACTAATAAATTCATCTCTCCATGAATACTTATCGGAATCGGATGATCTTTAGATCAATCCTACACCTCTCGATGAGATGGATCCAAGAAAAATATCAGTTGCCATTAATAAGATGACCCACATAGAGTTTGGCCCTAGTTGCCAATTTTAACAGATTTTGGTGATTCTCTATGGTTGTGAACTATGGGCCAGCAGTACATCTGACATCTAGTGGAGACAAATTGAGAAAATTCAGAAGCGTTTGATTACAAACAAATTCAAGATTAAAAGTGCAGTTCCTTATGCTATCTTGTTAAGTGAAATAGGGGTTGCTCCTATTGAAGCAATTGCTATGGTGCGAGTCATAAGGTTTAAAAAAAAATTGAGCAAATGGAAGAGGGTAGATCGCCTAATGTTGTCTTTAATGACAAGTTGTGCAATAGAAAAAAAAGAAACTTGGATGTTGCAAAATAACAAATGGTTTAGTAAATGGGGTATTTGCTTGAACAAGTGTCCCATAAACAACAAAGAGATAAAAACTTTTGTTATGGATAAGTTCCAGAAGCGTACTTGGGATAAGGAGCTAGGAAGAAAGAAAAAGTACCATATTGAAGTGTTTAATCCCACTCATAGTCATCAACCAAAAGCATACATAGAGACCAATATCTCTTGGATAGCCAAAATTCTTATTGCTTAGTTAAGGGCTAATTCTCATCAACTCTGTTGTGAAATAGGGCGCTGGAAAAGGCCAAAAGAAGTGTGGGAGGAAAGAGTATGCATTTTTTGTTTTTCCGGAAAATTGGAAATAGGAAAGCATTTCATTTTAGAATGTGAGGCCTTCAAATACAACAGGGAAAGTTATGCAGATATGCTGACAACTAGCTCTTGGGATAATCTACTTAGCGAGGGGTTTGTCGAGAAGCTGGGAGCATTTATTGTGAAGCTTCATAGAAAAAGGGCTGAATACATTAAGCATATGAAGAAGCAATCTATCCCATAGGCTATCGTTAGCCTCGTGGACGTTAGAATAATTTCTTTCTTTCTTCTAATGACCAATTAAAGTTCTAGTGACTCGAGAGTATAGTTGATAGAAAAGGAAAAATTAAGAGTGATCAATGCATGTCCTGAAAATGTAATAAATCTAGGCTCTTATTAATGCATGCAGATAAAATTGGGAAAATAGAAGGGTTTAATTGATAAAGGAAACCTTGTACAGTGAATAAGAGAATACTCGGGAAGATTAGGCACATAATGAAGGAAGAGTACTAGTCCTCATTTAAGTCTTTTAAAGAGTTTGCAATGTTGAGTCCTTCTCTTGATTTTTCACCAACCAGCTTCAAACTGCATCTTCGACTTGCCAGCTTCAATACTGCAACTCAACCTGCAACTTCGATCCTGCAATTTCGGCCTTGATGTTGCTATAAAAACCTTGACTCAACTTCTCCTTGAGAGCTTCCTTGAGCAAGATAGCTCCTTCTAAGGTCCATGAGGTTAAGACAAAGTTTCCTTTCTTCCAACAACTAGATACTGCACTTTGTCTTGCTATAACTCGAACTTGCAATTTTGACCCTCCCAGAAAGCTGGAGAAACCCTAAATTTCACACGCGTAAGAGAGATAGAGCCCAAAAAAAAAGATTTTTGCTTCTTCCTTGGATTCTTCTTGCCCTTTAGACCTTCGCTCTCCCTTCTTTCTCCTTCTCAGCTACAATACAAATTCTTCCTTAAGAGATCGAACTTGTTGGTTTGTGTCACAAATGAGGTCGAATTGCTCCTTTATATAGCCTTTTCAAGGGGTTGAATTCCCTCCTTTAGGCCGACATGAAGCTGCCAAGGCCAACTTGTACTTTTGATGTTTCCAGGACTTTCTAGAGTAAAAAATAATCCTTTTTCCAATTACATTTTGCTCGGAAGGGTTTTATAAACATGATGTTGACTCCTTTGACTCATGACAATAAATTTTAAGACCTAACAAATCCTAGAAGCATGAAGAACATTCTTTTACAAAAGACCATCAATAATAAGGATGAAACCCATGCTTTTGAAATAATAACTTTTTCTTTTCTTTTCTTGTTTGTTACTTAGGATACATATTGAAATGAGTACGACAACAATTATGAAGGCCACAACTTGTTACATTCTTCAACACTCCCTCTTAACTAGGGAGGTATTCATAATTGTACAACTAGTACAACATCATTCTCCAACTGAAGAGTTCTCATAAGAAGAGTTGGATTGATAAGCCAACTGTAAGCATCATTATTGTGACCAACATTGTCTTTGAGGCCTAACTAGACAAGCTCTACTTTTTCAAGAGCATTATGCTGAGAGGCTTTATGTGTGATACCACACTACCTCTACAAGGCACATACCCCATACAAATGTTTACAAGGTATGTCCTTTTAGGACTATACTTATCTTGGGTTCCCAATCTTGGATCTGCAAAGACTGTTGGTCCTCTTCGACCACTCTTATCTTGGGTACCTGTCCCATTCTCAAAGAGTGTTGACACCTTTCCTTTCTTGGAATGTCCATCTTCAAGGGAACCATAGATGCTTAACCAATCCTCTACCATTCTTTCTTCATTAGTCATTACCTGAAGAAGAGAATGCAATTGTGATGTCCAACATCACTCCTCAACCAGAGAGGACATCCGTATTCTCCTTTAGATTAGAGAATAGATCCTTGCTCCTATTTAAGGAGACTCCTTTGCTCTTTCTCAAAATTAGAGGAGATTCTTGACTTCTTTTCAAATTGGGAAGTCAACGCCACAAGCCTTATAGCTTGTCTTCATGAGAGTATCAACTACATTTTCTTCATAGCTACATGGTTCCCTCTTTCTTTCGCATCTCTTGCATTGAGCTTGCTTTCTTCCAAGTTATTATGGAGCCATCTTTACTCTTCAATCATGCGACATGATCTTGGTCATCTTCCTTGTTCATCACTTTCATGTTGTCATGAAGGTGTTATTGAGCCTTCTCAATCTTCAAGCTGATCATAACATTTGCATGAAAGTGATCTCCCTTGTTAACCTTTAGGTTATCTTTTTGCATTGCTACCTTTCAATCCCAAGATGAACATGTCTTGACTTCACAGTTGCTAGGTATCATGTATTGAGCCTCCCTAAACATTCTTCATACATTTTATACATACAATTGAACTTGCCTCAATTGTCATCTTGTATCCTTGCAACATCCTTCCAGATAGCAACAAAATATGTTAACCAGATAACCAACAATAATATAAAAATAGACTTACCTCATCATGATGACATTCTCGACCAACCAACATCCTCATGGTTCATCTCCATATGAAACTTCCTTTATGCATTAGAGTGCCCAAAGTATCGAACTTGATTACCAAGTTAGAACTCTCTTCCGAAGATTATACTAGATGTTAATCATTATTTTATATATTCTAGAGAAAGTCTTAATCCTTTATTGATCTTTGAGTAAGCCCAATCCTATCTTATACACATCATAAAATCATACTAAGCATGTTACAAGATTTTGTACATATGAATCTTATCCAAGAGTCACTTTTTAATATGCATTCCTATGCTTCTTATTCCATCATCTAGCTATGAGATGGCAACCTGACCCATTGCATTCCTTCATCCCTTTAACAATATTGTTTCCGTACTATATGGAAGGTATACTGCCCTGGTCGTAATGCTTCATCTAGGAACCTTCTAAAATGGTGGTTCTTAAAGGATCATGATGATCCATCTTAGCAAGACGGCTACCTCTAACAATGCTCAGATGTACAATTTGCAAAATGGTCTGTCTATCCATTTTAAAATACTAGATGACTTCTACAAAGCAACTTAAACAAATAGACTCTATGTATGCTATTCTTTATGACATTAAGCAAACTCAAGATTCTTCTATAAACAACAATATATACTATCCCAAGGGAAAGACTAATCTTTATAAAGAACCTGACAAACAGAGTTCCTTCTTCAATAGTAAAGATCCTTCACTTCTTCTTTTTCTGGGTTCTTCTCAGATTCTCCCACTGCCTCTGCTACATGAGCTTCACTTCTTTCCTTTCTTTTGTTAACCTATTGGCTTGGACAATCCCTCTTAAAGTGTCCAAACTCATTGCACATAAAGCATTGAACTTTGGACATATCTTTCTTCTTGGACTTTCCAAAGTTTCCCTCTTCAACTTCTTGACTCTAGCTAGAAATGTTTGAGACTACTCATTTGATCCAATATCATCTTTTACCATGATCCTTCCAGAATGCATTGAGCCCACAACTCATCAAAAGGAGTTGAATCTTTCTCAGAGTAGATTTTTGTTGCAAAGCTACTCCATTATGGTGGTAATGCATTTAATACACATATGGTCATTTTTGAATCAGAAATTGATTCTCTAAGCCCTTGCAGATGGTCTCTTAATTGAGAGTTTTTCATGAGAAAGGTTGCCATGTCCTCATACTTTGATTTCTTCATTCTATATAGCTTATTCCACGAAGACATCTTTTGTCCCGATGTACTTACATGGTACAAGTTCACTAGCTTATCATACATGGCCTTGGAAGTTTTCAAATTTGCAACGAATGGAACAAGAGGATCCTTAATGGATTCAACTATGATCCTTTGAGCCCCTACTTCCCCTTTCTTGTACTTTGCTGGTTCTTGAGTGTTGTCTTTGCTAGGTTCAATGATTCCACCAGTGACATACTCCATTACCTCATGTTCAGTAAGTGCTAGGTCAATCCTTTTCTTCCATTCTAGGTACTTTGCTACTCCAACGAGCTTATCACTATCCTTGCAAAAAAAACCCATATGACCTGTAGATTCAGATATTGAGTAATAATATGATACTTGATAACCAAGATTCTCTTCCTCCTTGATGATGTCTTCAACCTTTCTTGATGCCCTCAAGACCCTTGAAGAAACTTCAATGATGTCCTTGAATGATGTTCCTAGGATTTCTCCAACAACTTTTAAGAGCGATGAATGATACCAAGATCCCTTGATACTTTCTTCAAATATACCATCCAAATGGATCGCTTTACAATAGAGATCAACAAATTTCTTGCAATCTTCCTCAAATGATTCCCCTTGGCAAGCAAACCCTTCCTTGTGTCCTCAAGGTGATCCTTCCAATTGCCTTCCAGTTCACCTTAGCTCTGATACCATGTTGGAAAAATGCAAAGTGGCAACTCTTTAATTCCAATTTCCTTATTCCTTAATATTTTCTTGTGAACTTAATTAGTCTTCATATGTTCTTTGATTAAATCTTTTCATCAAACAAATATCAAGAACATAAACAATAACAACAGAGGACACAAAAATTAGGCTCTCAACTAGGGAAAAACCCCTCCAGGGGGATAACCCGGAAAACTCTTCTCTTCTTATAGAATTTGCTTTAAATGAGATACAAAGACCCAATCCCTAGATCAAGTCCTCCTCCAAGTACCAAGTCAACCCTTCAAAAAGTCCCCTTGATTTTGCACCAACTAGCTTCGAACTGCAGCTTCGACCTGCGAACTTCAATACTACAACTCGACTTGCAACTTCGAGCCTTCAATTTCAACCCTGATGTTGTTGTAGAAATCCTAACTCAACTTCTCCTTGAGAGCTTCCTTGAGCAAGACAACTCCTTCTAAGGTCAATGAGGTTAAGACAAAGTTTCCTTTCTTCTAGCAATCAGATAATGCACTTCGTCCTGTTGCAACTCGAACTTGCAATTTCAGCCTTCCCAGAAAGCTGCAGAAACCCTAAATTTCGCACGTGTGAGATAGATGGAGCCCAAAAAAAATATTTTTGCTTCTTCCTTGGATTCTTCTTGCCTTTTAGACCTTTGTTCTTCCTTCTTTCTCCTTCCCACCAACAGATCAAATTCTTCCTTGAGAGATCAAACTTCTTGGTGTGTGTCAAAAATGAGGTCGAACTACTCCTTTATATATCATTTCCAAGGGGTCAAATTCCTTCCTTTAGGCCAAGATGAATTTGCTAGGTTGACTTGTACTTTTGAAGTTTCCAATATTTTCTAGACTAAAAAATTGTTCTTTTTCCAATTACATTTTGCCTGGAAGGGTCTTATAAACATGATGTTGACTCCCTTGACTCATGACGATGAACCCTATGACCTAGCAAATCCTAGAAGCAGGAAGAACATGCTTTTACCTAGAATACCATCAATAATGAGCATGAAACCCTTACTTTTAAAATAATAACTTTTCTTTTCTTTTCTTGTTTGTTATATAGGATACATATTGAAATGAGTACGACAACAATTAAGAAGATTGAAACTAGTTACATTCTTCAACACTTCTCTAAGAGATTTGTCAGAAAGGGAGTTGACATTTACTAAAATCCTCAATGATTTCTTTCTTAATCAAGAGATAATAACTTCATATTTTTTCCCTTAATTTTTTTTTTTTTTTTGGATCAATCTATTGTCCTTTTCTTTTCTTGGTTATGGCTTTTCTTCCATGGCCTCTAGAATGGAGTTTTGCAGAAAGGAAGAAAAGGTACATTGTGAAGGCTTCCAAGGTGATGATTCACGCATCAAATGGCAACGTAAAAACAAGTTTTGTGGCAAGAGGGTTCTCCCTGAAAGAGGGAATGGATTATGAGGACATTTTTGCTCCAGTTGCCAGATGATCAGGTTCTTGTATGGCCTAAGGGCTTGAGCATAGACTCAACAGGAAGTGATTGATGCTCGAGAGGGAGGATTGTATAGATTGTGAGGACATCTAGGATTGTGCTAATTGACCAGAAGAACTTCCATCTTCGAGGAAGTAGATAGTCAGGCAAAATGGAAGGAGAAACCTTCCAAGAGGATGTCATGGGTTGAGATTGTCAGACAAGATGCTCAAAGATGAGAGGTCTCTAGGAACAATATGCCTTCTATGAGGAACCTGTCAGACAACAGAGTATGCTTCAGTGACAGAGGGTGCAACAGTGGAAGGAGGATTTGCTACCGTGACAAAGGGAGCAATTGAAATTACCATAGGAGGATCTGCTTCAGTGTCAGAGGGAGTTGGCCTCAGTGTTTGAGATCATGACTTGATACATTATTTCTTGGATTGGAGGTGTGGCAAAGATCAGATGAGATCTTCCTTGGAAAAAAGAAGTACATTGTTCGGATTTTGAGGAGATTCGATATGATGGATTACAAGTCCATGGCTACACCTATGTGACAAATCTAAATAAGCTAACTAATTCCGCTTCAGATTCATCTTTGGTGGATCCCACAATGTACAAGCAGTTGATTGGATCCTTGATGTACTCGGTTAGCACCAGGTCAAATATTTGCTTTATAGTGAACACCTTGAACCAATATATGGTTGAGCCGAGGCAAGTGCATTGGGTTGCAGTGAAGCATGTGTTGAGGTACTTGTGTGGTACAATTGGATATGGTTTGAGATATATCTTAGGCGGTGAAGTGAGTTTGTAGGGATATACAGATTTAGTTTGGGTAAGGTGTGCAGAGGACAAAAAGAACACCTCGGGGAGTTGCTTCAGCAAGAAGTAGACTTTTGTCGCACTTAGTACAGTAGAATCAGAGTATATCATAGCATGTGCCGCAAGTCAGGAAGTAGTGTGGCTTCAAAATCTCCTTGTAGGGTTATTTGATCAGGTTGAAGCTCATTGAGATCAAATATCACTTCATCTGAGACATGGTGTAGAAGGGAGTAGGTTAGCTCCAATACATATCCACAAACGAGTAGATTGCGGACATTCTCACCAAACCTCTGTCTGGAGCGAAGTTTGTATACTTTAGAGACAAGCTTGGATTGATGCAGAATGTCTCCCTCATTAAGAGGCAGTCTTGATGTCTTTGTAGGATTGGCCAATCCCTCTCTTGAGAAGCCGTGAAGGACTTTGGCTGGGTCATACTAATTGGACCAGAGGAGATTGATGTAATTCACCTGAGAAGCCATAAAGGACTTTGGTTGGGCCATGCTGATTTGGCTAGGGGTGAATGGTCAAGGCACAAATCCTCTTGTGAGAAGTCATGAAGGACTTTGGCTGGGTCATGCTGATCTGACTAGAGGAGATTGATACATTTACCTGAGGAGGCATATTGATTTAGCCAAGGGTAAATTGCCCAGGATACTCACATTGCCTACTCTAGTATGGAGTGATCTATAGATGTGCATGTGAAAAGACACTATATCAACATAACAAGCTCATGAATTTTTGTTGTGGAGGAGAAATTTCAGCTAAGGAGAAATCCGTTGTAGTGAAGGAGAATACCTCCCTAGTTAAGAGGGAGTGTTGATTTTCTGTGTAGCATCGGGAGGTATTCCCACATGCCTAAGTCGACCTAGAAGAACTATGAAGAATTAAAATAAAAATTTGATTTTTGAATGACAAGTTGGCCCAAAAGAGTCAAGTCGACCCAGGAGGGTGAAGGGACGTGTCCCTTGGGTTATTTCACTCCATTCGACTAGTATAAATAGACATTGTGATGCCTCATTTCAACACCAATGAAGAGCAAATTTGACTAGGAAGAAATCAATTTGGAGATCATCTTTTCTTCTCTCTCTTGGCCATGTGTGTGAAGGGGCATTGACCAATCTTTTGATTAGAGTTGGCTGAGTTGTTTGACCAGGTTTTGATTGACTTTGACCATAGAATAGGTCAAGTTTGACTACATGTGGGAAGAGTTGACCATAGGGATTTGATCGCAGTTGTTGACCATAGGGATTTGATCGCAATTGTTGACTATAGGGATGAGTTTGACCAAGCCAAAGTTTGATTACAAATTTGACTTTTGCTTGGTTTGACCAGTGTTGACTTGCTGGATTTTTGAGCAGGTTTGATTGGTGTTTGACTTGGATTATTGGTACATATTTCTAGACAAATTGTTGATTTGTAAACCTTGTTGAAGCATAATTTCTCCTAAAAAAAAGTTGTTGGTAACTTGGGTTTTCACCCAAGTTGGGTTTCCTAGGGTAAAATTGTTCTCTATTGTACATGGATGTCTTTCTATGATCTTTATTGTTTCTGTTAAATTAACTGTTGATATTTTCTAACTTGTAAATACTTAATGATATCAATGGCATAAGAATAATGTGTGAACACTGAAAATCATTAGGAATTGTCTGGCAAAATATTATATTCTACCATGCATCTTGTAGATAATTCAACAACCCAAGTACTTATGCAACAACCAAAAACTATATATGTGAAGCCAAGGTAGAATCTAACACATCCAATAGCGACTCAGAATTAGAATGTAAGGAAGAAAATATTATTCAAAATACAAAAGATGAAGAGGCCAAGCCTAAGATATTGCTTGTCACAATAATAGGAATAGTGCCACCCCAAACATTGAAACTAAAAGGGCATGTAAAAAAGGAAAATGTTAGCATACTAATAGACACAGGAAGCATCCATAACTTCATAGATGGAAATGTCGCAAAAAGACTAAATCTATTTGTATATCCAGCCATAGACATAAGAGTTGAACATAGGGATTTGATTGCAGTTGTTGACCATAGGGATGAGTTTGACCAAGCCAAAGTTTGATTACAAATTTGACTTTTGGTTGGTTTGACCAGTGTTGACTTGCTGGATTTTTGAGCAGGTTTGATTGGTGTTTGACTTGGATTATTGGCACATATTTCTAGACAAATTGTTGATTTGTAAACCTTGTTGAAGAATAATTTCTCCTAAAGAAAAGTTGTTGGTAACTTGGGTTTTCACCCAAGTTGGGTTTCCTAGGGTAAAATTGTTCTCTATTTTGCATGGATGTCTTTCTATGATCTTTATTGTTTCTGCTAAATTAACTGTTGATATTTTCTAAAGTGCAATTGCTTAATGATATCAATGGCATAAGAATAATGTGTGAAAATCATTAGGAAGTAATTATCTGGCAAAATATTATATTCTACCATGCATCTTGTAGATAATTCAACAACCCAAGTACTTATGCAACAACGAAAAACTATATATATGTGAAGCCAATGTAGAATCTAACACATCCAATAGCGACTCAGAATTAGAATGTAAGGAAGAAAATAATATTCAAAATAGAAAAGATGAAGAGGCCCAGCCTAAGATATTGCTTGTCACAATAATAGGGATAGTGCCACCCCAAACATTGAAACTAAGAGGGCACGTAAAAAAGGAAAATGTTAGCATACTAATAGGCACAGGAAGCATCCATAACTTCATAGATGGAAATGTCGCAAAAAGACTAAATCTATTTGTATATTCAGCCATAGACATAAGAGTGATGGTAGCAGATGGCGAATATCGATGGAGTTGGAAAGTGCCACACAGTCAAGCTACAATTAGAGGATTACAAATTAGAATACAGATTCTACATTGTGCCTTGGGAGGAGTAAATGTTGTATTAGTAATTCAATGGCTGCAAACCCTGGGGGCCTATTCTGCAAATCACGAGAAACAATTTATCAAATTCAAATGGGAAAGAAGATAATATTCGGATTCTAGCCTTCACCAGCTCAAATTGTATCTTCTCAGCAAATGTCGAAACTAATTAGAAAGGGTGCATATGTTTACATCGCACAATGCCTTCAAATGGAGATAATAGCACCAAAAATAGTGCATTCTCAACACTCACAGATTAAAGCCTTAATCCAAAGTATGACAAGATATTCCAAGTCCTGCCTATGAAGCTGCCCTTGGAAAGAAGGATAGAACATATAATTGAAGTTATACCAGACTCAACACTAGTGAATATCAAACCATATCAATATCCTCACCACAGTAAAACATAAAAAGAAAGATTAATTGAAGACCTATTACACTGTGGAGTTATTACAATGAGCAAGGCCCATATGTAGCCCTAGTAGTGTTGGTTTGGGAAAAAGATGGATCTTTCAGACTATGCATAAATTATCGAGGCTTAAACAAGATGACTATAAAAAGCAATTTTCCTATCCCATTTATGGATGAAATGTTGGACAAGCTTCATGGAGCAAAATATCTTAAAATTAGATTTGAGTTCAAGGTATTATCAAATCTGAGTAAGGCTAGATGTGGCAAAGATGCCATTTGGGTTAACCAATGCCCCTGCCACCTTCCAGGAAACCATGAATGAATTATTTAAAACCTACCTCAGAAAGTTTGCACTAGTATTTTTTGATGACTTTCTTATCTATAACAAGACAGGGAAGGAACATCTTAAGCATTTGGAGCAAGTGCTTTCTCTCCTAGAAGAAATCAGTTCTATGCAAAAATATCACAATGTACTTTTGGTATGCAAGAAGTTGCATACCTTGGCCGTGTCATATCGAAGGAAGAATTTAAGGTAGATTCTAGTAAAATCAAAGCAATCATGAAAGTCAAATAATGTTTCTAAACTAAGAGGATTCCTATGATTAGTAGGTTATTACGGAAGATTCATCAAGAACTATGCTTAGTTAACAACACCACTATCTAATTTGTTGAAGAAAAAATCCTTCCAGTAGAGTAACCAAGAAGAAAAGTGTTTCAAAGCATTGAAAAAAGTTATGTCTTCTATACGTGTTAGCAACATTGGATTTCTTAAAACTGTTTGTGGTGGAATGTGATGCTTCAGAGCTTGGGATATGTGCAGTATTAAATTTTAATTCAAAATGACCATCCGATAGCTTTTGAGAGATGAAAACACAACAAGGGGGAAAACCTAAAATCTACATTTGATAAAGAGATGCTAGCCATTATACATGCGCTAGCCAAGTGGCGACAATACCTCTTAGGTAGTAAATTCTCAATATGTATGGATCACTACAGTCTTCAATTCTTATTAGAAAACATTATCAACCGAGCAACAAAAATGGATAGAAAAACTTTCCACCTTTGATATGGACATATTACAAAAAAGGGAAAGACAATGAAGTTGCTGATTCATTGTCATGAAAGGATGATGAAATATGTGTGACAATAGTGGTGATTCCCGACTGGTTAGGTGAAATTGTAATACCCCTTGGGGGAAATTATCCTTAGGGTTGAAAAGCGTACTAGACAGTACCACAATATTTCTTGTATTTTGCAAACATAGATAATATTGAATGCTCAAATAGAATAAACAAGTAGTTGTTTCCACCAACGACTCATACAAATGTAGCCAATCCAACAATACATAATAGGACTGTAAATCCACAGCTCTTCCAATATCATACTAAAGTTTAGATTCACAATAATGGCTGTCAAACAATACTGCCCTAATTCTATTGATCTGACCTTACAACCAGCCTCAGTAATAACACCTCATCTCTCGCTGCTACAGGCAAATCAACCAAACTTCATTTGCCATAGATCATGCCATATAAATATTTTGATGCTGCAAACAAGTCTCAGGGATGCCTTATTGCCACAATCCCACCTTAGAGATATTTGCTGCTAAGGAAATACTCCTGTAGGGTCTGCAGTCATCAACAGGGCCTTCGGGGATACCTCACTGTCTCAGGAGGGTTTCATGGATGGGTGGCTGCCAAAGTAAGACTCAGAATTCATGCACTGCCACAGGTAATGCCCCGACGATGGGCTGCTGCCTCAGGTAGTGTCTGAGGGCTGATCCATTGTCCAGATAGTACCTTAGAGTTCATTCGCTATCACAATAGGCCCCTTTCGATGGGCCTCTGAATCAGAAAAGCCTTAAACAGGCCTACGCTGCCGCAAAATAACCTTTGCTCCCCAAACTTCCCTTTATTGCTCCACTGTCCCAGAAAAAGCCTTGAACAGGTCTACGCTGTTCCAGAATAGCCTTTGCTACCCAAACTTCCCTTTATTGTCTCTCACTGTCCCAAAAATAGCCTTGAACAGGTCTTCGCTATCCCAGAATAGCTTTCACTGCCCAGATAATCCCACATAACCTTGCTGCTGCAGAATTATTCTCTTAGAAACCCTTCTTGCTGCAAATAGATGAATGGTGCCTAATGAATTATGCTAAACTGAGTAAATAAAAAGGATTGGCTAGGGTGGAATCTTTCACTACTGAAACTAATTAAAGATAAGGGGTCTTTAACCCTCCAAGAGCCTCAACTAACAAATCAGAAAGATCAACAACCCATCATGATCAAAATGAATCTCCTCTCTCCTTTTAATAGATTTCATCTGGAGTTTTTCCTTCCTAATTTAAATTTTTAGTGGCTCACAAGTTTCTCTCTATTTGCCCCAAATTTGACTTCTATTACAAGGTTTCCTCCATTTAACCCTAATTATCTAATGTTACCCCAATAACATCAAATAATGGGTTTCCCCCGTTACAAATGACTATAACCTATGGGGTTACATAGGCCACTTTGTCCTCCCTTGCAATTTAATTAGAAGAGGACATTACAGAAATTCAGATTGAATATACTAAGGATCTTGAATCTTATTCAATAATCAACAATATGGACCAAAATCCAAAATTTGAATGAAAAAATGACATTTTATGGTAAAAGAATAGAATTTACCTAGTTCCGTCTTCAAAGTTTAAAAGGACAGTCTTAAGGAGTCACATAGTTCCCCAACAACAGGACATGTTGGATTTTTAAAACATACTATAATGCACAACAATCCTTTTATTGGAAGGGGAGGAGTGAATAAATTCAAAAGTTTGTCGCTGAATGTGACATATGTCATGACACTGGGGTTGCTTCACCCCTTTTCACATTCCAAATTGGGAAGAGACATCAATGGACTGCATCGAAGGATTACCCATGTCTAATGGGAAAGATAAGATTTTTGTTGTGGTTGACAGATTAGCTAAATATGTACATTTTATGGCAATAAAAAAACAAATTCAACAAACAAATTGCTGATGTCTTTTCTAAAATCATCTAAAAATTGAATGGTTTTTTGAAGGTTGCTGTAAGCAACAGGGATCCAAAATTTAAAGGGAAGTTTTGGGAGGAATTTTGCAAACAAATTGGAATATCCCTTAATATAAGTTCAAGTTACCATACGCAAACAAATGGAAAAATAGAAATTGCAAATAAATGCTTGGAAACCCACATCTATTGTTTTGTAATAGATAAACATAATGAGTGGTTCGAGTGGTTATATTTAGCTAAATAGTGGTATAATTCTACCTACCACACCTGCTGAAATGACCCCCTTCCAAGGCTTATGTGTTTATGAACCAACAAAATGGAAGGAATTTGCACTAATTGCATCAAAATTCCAAGATGTGAAGAATCACCTTGACGAAAAGCAAAATATCACCAAAATATTAAAAGAAAATTTGGATACAGCTTGTAATAGAATGAAACAATAAGTAGAACAACATAGATTAGAAAGAAGGTTTAGAGAAGGCAATTGCTTGTTTGTAAGACTCTAATGTTACAAGCATTATTCACTTAAACAAGAAGGAAAAACAAATTTGCTCCAAAAGTTTATGGGCCTTTTCAAATCAACAAAGAAATTAGCAAAGTAGCCTATGGGTTGAAGGTATTGGATAATTGTCACATCCATAATGTCTTCCATGTGTCTTGCCTCAAGAAGGTGTTGGGACAAGCCCAACCTATTCAAACAAAGATTCCCGACTTTGACGATGAAGGAAGAATTATTTTAGAACTAGAAGGAATTCTTGCCACTAAGGAAAAACTGTTACGTTCTAGAACCATCAAAAAGTACCTTGTCAAATGGAAAAATCTTGTAGAAGAAGATGCATCAATGGGAAACATAGAATTTTCGTGAACAATACCCCTTATTACTGTTGCTTTGAGGACAAAGCAATTTTAGAAAAGGTGGCAATGTTATAAACATAGTAAATATTAATTAATTAATTAAAGTGCATAGTCAAGGGGTACATATGCTTTCACCTCATGACCAGTCAATGCTATATAGCAAACTGTCCCGATGGTTATTGTACCATAATTCATAATCTTATTCAACAATAATAAATGTTATTTGCAAGTATTTCAATTAACCATGCAAAGTGGTTCCCTATGTGACTTTCTGTATTCACATAAATGTTGAAAATTGGGGCAACTATGGGACAATTTCCCCATAGGAACCCAACTACCCCAAAAAAGAAAATTCAAATTGATCAAAGAAATATTATTGATGTATTTTGGGAAAGCCATCATTTAAAATAAATTCATGTTAATAATTTATCGTGGTACAAATTTGGGCTATTATTATGATTGAATCAAAATTTATGTTTCCCTCCAAAAGAAATTTAAGTCAGCCATCCAAAGCTGATAGGTTTTCTTGCCCCAAAAAGATGCTTCCTTTCACACATTGAAATAACTATAAATAGGCGTTAATATTCCTCCATTGGTCACGATCAATATGGTGAAGGCTCTCTGTAATTCATATACGTCTTTGTGGCTCGCATTCTACATTAGTGGCTCGTTGGATTTTATGTGGCTCACATGAATCTATTACATGGCTCACATCTATGGCACGTTGACTTTTTGTGGCTCATATGAATCCATATGGCTCGCATCCATGACTCGTTGACACATTACAGTGGCATCACATCACATTATGGTGGCATTGCTTGATGGTATTGCATCACATTACAATGGCATCTCATGATGGCATCACATCACATTATAGTGGCATCACATGATGGTATTGCATCACATTATAGTGGCATTGCATGATGGCATCACATTACATTAGAGTGGCATCACTTGAGGGTATCACATCACATTACAGTGGCATCACTTGAGGGTATCACATCACATTACAGTGGCATCACATGATGGCATCACATTACATTAGAGTGGCATCACTTGATGTGGCTGACTATACTCGTAGTGGCTCTATGATGTGGCTCGCTATATCGCATGGCTCATTCTTAGTAGTAGCACGCATAACACTGTGGCTCGTTGTTAAAATTTAGTGGCCCACATATCCTATGTAGCACAGTGGCTTTGTAGTGGCTCGATGGCTCACATATCTGTGGTGGTATGTATATTACAATGGTTCTGAGATCTGTGGTTCGTCTATTCTTTTATGGCTCACGTCTATTATCCTTGGCAAACATGTTCAATCTCTATATATATTCTCTGTTATGTATGGTGGCAGTGTCATGGCTGCTATGTGTAACAATGTTACGATGTAACATTGATATGACAGTTAATGAATATGGCAGTGACCTTGAGTTCTCATGATAGTAGTAGTAAAGTATGGTAGAATCCCTTATGTTAGGGACAACACACTTTTGATGACAATGATAACTATTAACACTATACAATGGCGGTAATCTTTGATATGACAATACCCTTGATTGATGTATGGTAGCAATCTTGATATGACAATGTCCTTGACATGGCTACAACATTTGATGACAGTGACCTTTGAGATGACAGTGACTTTGGTATGACAATGACCTTTGAGATGACAGTGACATTGACCTTTGAGATGACAATGACTTCAGTATGATAGTGACTTTTGATATGACAGTGACTTTGGTATGACAGTGACCTTTGATATGGCATTGACACTGATGTATGGCAGTGTATATGTGATGTATGGTCTGTCTCTATGACAGTAACCTGACAAAGAAATATGTTACTTGGAGATCCACCTCCCTTCTTGTCCGTTGCCAGGTTTGGCCTACGGGGCTTTATGTATTGGATGATGTAAGATGTGTCTCATACTTATTGTACATTGTATCTCAATTGAACTTTTGATGAATATCTAATAGAAGAAGAATTTGGTTGGGTTTTCTCCCTTGTGGGGTTTTGCCCTGGTCTTTGACCTAAATCCTGGTGTCTCTAATGTGAATGCTTTTCCTCTATTGTTCCGCTGCATTGTTGATGTTATTGTTCTCTCTATGTAATTGCGAATGATGAAATGGTGTTGTGGGGTGAATGTTATATGAAAATGTTGAAAAAGTTTAAAATTGCAATTATCTACGAGAGAACTATCTAGCTCTAAAAATTAATAGCGAATTTTAGGAACCACTTTTTGAGAGAAAATTAGAACAAGAATAAATTTGATTTTGTAAGGAAAATTGTTGAAAAGCTATAGGATTTGAATTTTTCATTTGAATCAAACAAGCTTATTAATAGACTAAACCACAAATGATTTCGTTTATAGGATTAGAGAGAAGTTTATTAGCTTGTTCGCCAAAGGCAAAAAAAATAGAGTATAGAGGGCCACAAGTTACAAAATTTTTTCCCCTTTTTAGGGTTTTTGGGGATCAACAAATATGTTAGAAAAAGTGTAACAAGGACAAGTGTTTCCTAAGGTATGGTTTCTTGCCAAGGAAAAAGTGTCCAACATGACCCTTGATTTAACTTTATGAGAATTACAGTTCAAATGACTTTATGAGCATTAAAGTCATAAAGTGACTTTTTGGTCTAATTAATGAAAAAGGTGACAAGGGGGTAAAGTGACTTTATGAGAATTAAAGTCTAAGGTGACTTAAGTGGGTTAGTGTGATATTTTATCTCCACCATTGATCTCAATGACCAAGATTAAATCTCAACCTGTGTTGCATGAAATGTGGTATAGAGGCCCGTTTCCGTACAGAAACAGGTACGAAACGCGGAAATGCGTTTGGTATGGCTGTGAAACGCGTTTCCTGCCGTAGTTTCGGGAAACGTGGCCAGTACGGCCGGAAACGCGTTTCACGGCCGTACGACCCACGTTTCCTCATTAACTTGTGTTTTTTTTATTTTTTTTATTTTTTTCTTTAATTTACTTTTAGGGTATGTTAGTGACTTCTTGTTGCTTCTAGATGCGTGTCTAAAGTTATAAAAGTGAATTTTTGCCCTAGTGTTGATATGCAGTTCATCAGGAAGTTTGACGGATATGCAGTTTGTTGACCCTACCGCCCGCACCTACCTACACAGTTAGCGAGAAAAGCCTTCAACCCCACAAGGTGTGGTTGGTGGCAGGGAACTCAGAGAAGGGGCTATCACACTGATCCCAACTCTCTCCGTTTTAGCTATCTCCTAGGCTAGCTAAG